>OX940956.1:15180843-15488396 GCA_954870475.1 Euphrasia confusa
CGCGTTCTCCGGCGGTCATCTCGGCATCGATCCAACGTAAATAAATTACAAGAAATAAATTTACAATTCCGGTATCGATTCTATACATGAAATCGACCCTATACATTTTCCGGAAAACATAGAACAATAATAATAAATCTAAATTCGGTCAACCCCCGAATTTTTACTATTACAAGCATTCATCCACACAAAACGAATCTCGACATGTCCGAGAGTTTAATAAACGATCAATCATGGTAAATTAAATAGCAATTAATTAAACGAATAATTAACAATTAATTAAACAATGATAGTCGGAATCCCTGCAAGGTAGAACACAATTGAATACATACATGAACACGAACCAAACGCTCTGATACCAATTGCTGGGTTTCGATGTCCCGGGGTATCAAAAATTGCGGAACCGATAACCCCGAACGAAATCCCGTCGCCGGAAACTGGATCCCCGACTCATCCGCAGGAGTCCGACCTTTGGAGACTACGCGCCCGAAGACATGCAGCCCGCCCCCAGCTGATTTTCTCCCACGAGTCGGATCCACGAACGCGAACCACACAAACGGAGCCGGGCTCGACCCGAGCATCGCCGCGGGATAAACCCGCGGCTAAACCCTAGCCGAGCCCCACCGCGGGCTCGCGATCGCTAGCCCTAGCGATCGCCGGGGATGCACGCGCATCCCCGTGGGGCTGTTCCGAACAGCCCCCGGCGGTGAGTCCGGCGACTCACCGCCACCGCCGAGGAGGGCGGTGCGCCCAGCGCACCAGCCGCGGCCCAGCCGCGGCTCGCCCGACGATCGACCACGTGGTCGATCGCATGCCCCGGCTCCAGCCGGGGCGTCCTCGTGTGGGCCCGCGATCGACGCCCCTAGGGCTCGATCGCACCCCTCGGCTCCCAGCTGAGGGTCCTTCGAACCTTCGCCGGGGATCTCGAATCCCCGTCCCCGAAGTTCGTCGTTTTTCCCGGATCTTGTGTTCATGTATGTATCACAATTAAATCACATAAATTCACACGAAGGAGTTTATGATTGTACCTTTGATTCGTTGTGCGGAGAAACGAAATCAAGTTGAAGACCCTTGGATCTTCCCACGTATTCCTTGCACTTCGTTCGAACGTCGGGTGGGCGACGATCTATCGAACACCTATGGATCTCCTTCAACTCTCTAGAATATCAAGTATGATAATCTTTTCTTATGATTTATGAAGGCCATGTAGTGCTTTTATAGGCTACGTAGGGGATCTAAAGGAGGTGGAATATTGGGCTTCCAATATTGAAGATTAAATTGAGCCCACTGCCCAAGTCCATTAATCCTTATCAATATTAATTAATTTATTTTCCACTATATAAATTAATTGCACTCCCAATATTAAACCATATTATTTCAAATAATATTTCTCCGGTAGTATTTATTTATTCCGTGTATTTAAGATTTAAATATCCATGAATAAAATTAATTTATTGCTAATTAATTTATTCATCTCTTTAATCCGAGACTAGTACCATTCAACCTTAATTATTGTGCGGAACGAATCCACTCATGAGGTTTACACAATAATTCCTTATGAACTCATCTCGGGGATATTATCAACCCTTACGGGATACACTGTCCGGTCAATTATTCACGGCATGCCATATATAAAATATAGTGACCCAACTTAACCGGAAATTAACCCAATAATTAAATCGGTTAATTCCTTTGGTAAATCAAAGTTACTTATATTAAATATACACACCCGCAATAATATCGGGGATTAAGAATAAAATACACTGAGACTCGAATCGATTATCGCCGGCAATCCTAATCGATGAATCTCAACGATCCGCTCAATACACCAAGTGTACAAGTGTGATAAAATAATTAAGATAAATTATTTTCTCTCTCACACAACGACTATACCGATGGATTGGTCCGTGTCCATCTAGGTCGTGAGCAACTGTTTGATTAAATACGAGTAACCGATAGTATGATCTTCTGTGCGCCCATGCTTGCACCATACTAACTACAACGTATAAAATCCAGGACTATATTTTGCATATATTTAATTAATAATAATTAAACGCAAAACAATTGTTCGTTAATTTAATAGATTAAATGCTATGATCGGGAGTTTACCGTTACTTAAATCTAGACATTAAGTACACAACTCCAACATTGCTTACATGCATGCTATATGTGTTTATTTTATGCACTAGATAGCGTATCCCTTTATCATAAAAAGCTAAGTGGGAGAGGGGATGGAAACATTCCCATGGTCTCCATCACTGTTCTCTTGGTGACTTTTATGGATTTTCGAAGTTCATATAGACAAGTCATTAGAGGAGAATTCTTGTAATTCCTATTACAAGAAACATTGATCAAGTTTATCAAACAATGCCTAATTTGTCTTTCTGAAACTGACTTCAAGTCGACTCATTCTCACCCCGGGGAGTGGAATGGAGCCAGAGCCACTTGGTCATGTGGATGACACAAATTAGAGACCTTCGTACCATTCTTTGATAGGTGGGTCGATTGTCTGCTCGGCTCCCTCATTTATGAGAGATAGGGTCGCTCGCATGGTGAATCACTGGTTAGAAACTTCGAGTTTCACTTATGATTCTCCGAGTCTTGATTTACGAAATCGAATGGATCTTGTAAGTGGGAGTCAATTATAAAAATCTCTTGGTGTAGTAAACGTCCACACCACGTGGCTTGCTATGCTAACGGATTTTGGATTAATTGATGTAGACAGTTATAAGTGATTGTGAAGAGTTGTGAAATTGTCGTAAACGTCCACACCACGTGGCTTGCGGTGACGTAACAATTCCAAGCGATGTACTTTAGTGCTGAGTGATGGTTTACACTTAGATACGCGTTATAGTATTCTTCCCCACGAAGTTACGCTATGATTGATGTATGACCAAAGAAAATCTAATTGCTAAATCATTTGGGTGGGTAAACGTCCACACCACGTGGCTTGCCTTACCTGATGGGATTTTAGACGCAATTAGTAATTTAATGATGCTATTTGAGGGAGATAATATCGGACATTAAATTGATTGTTTGTTTACATGTGCTTATAGGTTTAGAGAATAGCTATGAATCCACTTTCTGTGATACTCAAGGAACATAAACTCACTGGTCCCAATTACATTGATTGGAAGAGAAATTTGGACATTGTCCTGACTGCTGAAGAGTACAAGTTTGTACTCTATGAGCAATGCCCTGCTGAGCCCACGGCTGCCTCAACTGATGAGGAAAAGGCAACATATCGGAAGTGGAAAAAGGCTGATGAAATGGCTAGGTGCTATATTTTGGCTTCCATGTCAAATGTACTCCAAACCCAACATGAGCCGATGGACACTGCCCGGGATATGATGACTAACCTCAAGGAGATGTTTGGGGAGCAGGATCGTGCGGCAAGGCAAGAAGCCATGAGAGTCCTTATGTCGACTACTCAGTCTGAAGGAACGCCCGTTGGGGAGCACGTTCTTAAGATGATGAGTTTGTTGAATGAACTTGAGGTCCTAGGAGCTTCCATTGATGATGAGACGCAAGTCGACATCATACTCCAGTCTCTGACCCCTAAGTTTGAGCAGTTTCGTATGAGCTATAATATGGGTAAACTATCTTATAGCCTTGCGCAACTCCTGACTGAACTCAAGGCGGCAGAGGGGATCTACAAGAAGGGCAAGTCTCAAGCGCTTGTGGCTACCAAGTCCAAAAGCTTGAAAGCTATTGGAGGTAGGGGCAAGAAAAGGAAGCAAGCCATGAAACCCAGTGGTGCCAAGAGGAATGGACCACGAGTGGGGGCTAGTAAGCCAAAGGGAAAGTGCTTCCGATGCAACAAGTCTGGACACTGGAAGTCTGAATGTCCTCTCAGAGGTACGAATTTTTCTTTAGTCGTAAAAACATAGTCAGCGGTATTATCTACCAGAATTCTGGTGTGTAGATATGGAACCACTGACGGTATGTGCATTGTCTTAAATGCAGGGGTTCCAGAAAACCCGGCGACTTAGAGAAGAAGAGTTCGAGTCTACATGGGCAAAGCTGTTGGGGTAGCAGCGGTTGCAGTGGAAGACATTTATCTGTTTTAAGTTTTCATTTCAGTTATTGCTTTATGTACCCCTTTATTTTGAAAAAGAACCTTTTGTTCTGGTTTTCTTATTAATGGATATTTTATTTCTTTAATCATTTGATGGTTTGGATAAGAAATAATGGTGTTATCCATTCTGGTACATTAGAAAGCAATACATGAATCCTTAGTCTACCACGATGCAACAAACCATTATGTATAACTTGTTTTACTTATTAGACGTATTTCTCTCATTAATCATTATACTTGTGAATTCTTAAACTTGGTAGTATCTATTCAAAAGGGATTCAAAAGGTCGAAATTGATTCGATCAATTATAGTTGGAGGAATGGACCTCCCGACCTAAGAATCGATCTTGAAAGATGATACAACTGAGTTAACCTTTCTGGATAGAGGATGGAATTCGGACAAGTATAGAAAATGATTTATGATTAATGCGGTATGTGTAATTAGAGAAGGTACGAGTCGTTCTTTCAAGAATACTCGAAGATGGATTAGAATACTTGATGTGCCATAAAGGCGGAGTGTTTTCAACACAAAGCTATTATGGGGATCCTTCAAAGTATATCCATTGGGAGCCTGCGACTTGTTCGCGGAGGCTAACACCTATCTGAATAACACATAGCATAAATCAAAGATTGAGATTAAGTCTCAAACGACTACACCATACACTGGAGTGTAGACATGGTGTGTCAGGAATAAGAAATGGAATTCTAATGGTAAAAGAACAAGTTTGTTCGGAACTACCTATGTTCTATGGATATTTCTGGATACAACGGCACATCCTATGTGGTTGTAGAATATCCTAGAAGAACAAGTAATTGTATGATCAATAGTACTACGAACCAGAGGGGTGTACTCGCTCGGTTCTTAGAGGAAGACTATTGGATGAACTACAATGCCCTAACTGACAAAGTACTTTAAAATGAGGAAAGGTAAAGATTGAGAACCAGCCTGACCGAGTAGTAGTACACCACTAACTGCACCTAATGTTATTACTGTTATACACCGGAACACCATTGCAGTGGGAGGTTGTTAAGCAACCAGAGATGTTCATAAGACTGGAGGAGTTTTGAACTCTGGATCCAGTATACATGAAATCGATCCCTAGGTCTGCATAGGAATTTGCGAGAAAGGTGTGTTAGAGACGTAATGGAAACAAAGGTGGTGTTTCTCGGAATTTTGTGTAGATAACACTTTATCATTGGCAACAATGTAAAAGTGTTGTCAAACATAAAATAGAGGTTGTCTAAATAAATCGAGATATGAGATTAAGATGAAGTTGGATCATGTTCTTAGAAATCTTTCGATCTCTGGATAAGAACATTTGTACTTCTCTTAAAAATATCTTATACGATTATGGTTTGTTTTAAAAATGCACAATTCTGAGAAAGGTTATTGCCTTTCTAGAACAGAATACATCTATCTAAAGGTATGTGTTTCGAACACATGAAGGAGATGGATATGGACAAAGCAGTTACCTACACTTCGAGTGTCGAGAGCTTTGTAGATGCAATGTTGAAAAACAAGAACCTGATATCAACTATGCGGTTAGCGTAGTGGGAGGATCTCAAAGTAATCTGGACAAGAAATATTCGAATGCTGTAAAGTACTTGGAAGTACTGGATTACTAGCAATACGAAATCTTCTTAGATTACAGTTTCTCAGATCCAAAATCAGAGAAAGACCAGTGTAAGTCGATATCAGGCTATGTGTTCACTTTTAGAAGAGGTGGAACCTAAGTATGAAAGAGTGATTAGCGTGATGCTTCTCGGACTCTATCATAAACCGAATAGCAGCCTCAGAGGCAGCGGAAGTTTTGGTTAGGTTCCGGAATGACCTCTGAACTTGGATATGATTCTTGGTTCACCAAAGGCTATGTACATAGCGGTGCATGGAGAACTGGAAGAAGTCATAAGTTCAAAAGATGATGATAACACATAGAGCCAGTACCATCTGATACGAGTCATCGTCAAGGGAGACGACGCAGTAGTCACCAAGATAACTTCAGAGCGGCAACCTAGATTGCTCATTCACATAATACTTTTGGGAAGTATAACTTAAGCACGTGATGAGTATGGGAGTCGGGAGTTTGGAGGAAATGACTAGACCTTAGTACAAGTGGGAGATTGTGGGAGTTGTGTACTTAATGTCTAGATTTAAGTATCGGTAAACTCCCGGTCATAGCATTTAACCTATTTAATTAATAAACAATTATTTGCATTAAATTATTATTAATTAATTATGCAAAATATAGTCCTGGATTTTATACGTTGTAGTTAGTATGGTGTGCATGGGCGCACAGAAGATCATACTATCGGTTACTCGTATTTAATCGAACAGTTGCTCACGACCTAGATGGACACGGACCAATCCATCGGTATAGTCGTTGTGTGAGAGAGAAAATAATTTATCTTAATTATTTTATCACACTTGTACACTTGGTGTATTGGGCGGATCACTTGAGATTTATTGATTAGGATTGCCTTGGATAATCAATTTAAATCTCGGAGTATTTTATTCTTAATCCCCGATATTATTGCGGGTGTGTATATTTAATATTAGAGACTTTGATTTTCCAAAGGAATTAACCGATTTTATTATTGGGTTAGTTACCGGTAAAATTGGGTCGCTATATTTTATATATGACATGCCGTGAATACTTGACGGGAAAGTGTATCCCGGAAGGGTTGATAATATCCCCGAGATGAGTTCATAAGGAATTATTGTGTAAACCTCATGAGTGGATTCGTTCCGCACAATAATAAAGGTTGAACGGTACTAGTCTCGGATATAAGATATGAATATTATTTATTGAGCAATAAATAAATTTATTCATGGATATTTAAATCTTAAATACACGGAATAAATAATACTAATCGGAGAAATATTATTTGATATAATATGGATTAATATTGGGAGTGCAATTTTATTTATATAGTGGAAAATAAATAAAATTTAATATTGATAAGGATTAATGGATTTGGGTTGGACCCAATTTAATCTTCAATATTTAGAAGCCCAATATTTAGTCTCCTTATGATCCCCTACGTAGCCTATATAAGCACTACATGGTCTTCACTTTTCACAACACATAATAATTGACCTACGCCAATCATAAAGTCTTGAGAGTGAGGAAGATCCATAAGAGTTCGATAGATCGTCGCTCACACGACGTTCGGACGAAGTGCGAGGAATACGTAGGAAGATCGCAAGGTCGTCAATTGGATTCGTTTCTCCGTACAACGAATCGAGGTAATATAATCGAGAACCCCCTCTTTGATTATGTGCTTGTTTAATTGTGATATATACATGAACGCATGATCCGGAAAAACGACGAACCTCGGGGACGGGGATTCGAGATCCCCGGCGAGGATCGAACGCGGCTGTCGAACCCTAGGATTCGGACCGCCGGGACGCGCGGCGATGGGATGAACCATCGACCTAGGGTCGATCGTCCGGGATGCCGTGGGCTGGTGCCACGGCGGATCCCAGCCGCCATCGCCGGCGGCGCGTCGGAAGCAAAGCCCTCGGCCGAAGCCGAGGGGCGATCGAGCCCGTGAGCTCGATCGCGGGTCGCTGCGGGGATGACCCACAGCTGCCTCGTGCGCGCTACGGGTGTTCCCGTAGCAGAGGCGCACGGGGCTGACCCCATGCGAGCAGCGAGTCACGCGACTCGCTGCGGGGCTGCTACGAGCAGCCCCAGGGATCGCTCGTAGCGATCCCAGCGATCGTCCGTAGACGATCGCGAGCCCCTCGCGGGGGCTCGGCTGGGCGCACGCGGCCTTCGGGCCTCGCTGGGCGTTCGGTCGGGCCCCGGCTCGTGAGGTGGTTCGCGTTCGTGGATCCGACTCGTGGGGGACTTCGGCTGGGGGCGGGCTGCGTGTCTTCGGGCGCGTAGTCTCCAAAGGTCGGACTCCTGCGGATGAGTCGGGGATCCAATCTCCGGCGATCTAGGGTTTTGATCGGTTTATCGGTTCCGCAATTTTTGATAGCCCGGGACATTGAATCCCAACAATCCCTCGCAGGATAAGACAATATCGACACTCGAGTCTTAGGCTTAGAACACGAGCAACTTACGGAATATTCCGCTTTATGTGTTTGCTTCAAAGCTTCTTATTTCGAAGGTAATTTCAAGTGTGTTCAAGTGTATTCAACAAATGAATTTTCACTTCCTTATATAGGTATTAGATACCCTTTCATTTGGACTTAAGCACCCCTTGGTCGAATAGGTACCTTTTGGAAAAGGTACCTTTTCATTTTACACCTATTCATGTATAGGTACCTTTTAGTGAAGACACCCTTTCACTTTGGCACCTATTCATGTTGTCTTGCATGGCAAGCCATGCAATTTCGAATTTGCATCATATTAATGATGTAATATCATCATCTAGCCATGCAACCATGCAACCACGAGATCACACTCGACATGAATTATTATGCTTATCCAAATACTTAAATCGTATCAATTTTATATAACCGTGTACTCCACACTTCTCCAAAGTTATATTATATTGACTAGATTTAATCCGAAGCCTTGAATAATTCCAATTACATTAAATGGACAGCGATTTCACTTAAATCACCAACAATCCTCCCCCATTTAAGTGCAATCCTTGAATCATACAAATTCAACAAATAAAACCAAACTCGTGCTTAAGATGAAAATGTCTTAAAGATTGAATTTTCATCGTAGTGAATTATACTTAACATATATTCGAGAATCACGGTGTCTTAAAGATTGAACCGTTCAACCCATCTGAATGCATGAAGATAAAACACACACATGTTTAATACAATTCCATAAGGAAATCCGACACAAAATAGGCCATGTGTCCTTATCCATTCGTGAGTCCATATAAAGCTTAGCCACAGCTCCGAAGTTGCCACACTTCGCACTCATATAGGTAAATCCTTTTATCGTGCCCTGCATTTGCACTTTTTCAAAAGATTTATTAAGATAAACTTCAACCTATGACATGCAGGTTCAAACACAAACTTCTGGGACTTATACTTGTGTTTCAATTTCAAATATAGGCTTTCCACATTGAATTCATGTTCTAATACAATTAGAAGTGAATTGGGTATCCCATATTTGAATATTAAAATTGGCTTTAAACTCATCCCAATAACTGACTTTACAACCAAGTCACTAACTAATCACTTCTTCAAGTGATTAGTTAAATTCTTTTTAATCGTCTCATCAAATCTATAAAGATTTCTCCATGAGTGATCAGTTCATGAACCACGTTTAATTATAACGTCAAAGTACTTTGACTTTTCATGACTATATACTTTAGTCAAAGTCATTACACTGTTAAACATAAAACCGATGAGATCACCATAGGTCGCATGCCTATGTGCATCCTCGAGTCGCAATGCCCCTGCGATTCACGAGTTATCCGAGACACTTGTCTTAACCAGCCAATATGCCTCATTTACAAGGTTCCATATTATTGATTTCCTCCGAGTACACCCTATTACAAGGTACGCCTCGATGTCTCATTCATGAGACATAATTATGTTGCACATAATATCCATAGTATAACCACTATGTCCAAATCATTCGAGTCAACTCGCGGATATTCGTTTCATCTCAATTGCATTGCACAACGGACACCAACCAGTCTAGACTCTTTAGCGTTTCATGCTTGAAATACGCACCTCACTTTGACCTTTGAGACACCTTGGTGTTCCTTAACCGAAACACACACCGCGCTCTTTACCGGTCAAAATTACTCGGCGTTTTCTTTCCAGAACGCACCTTAGTCCTGACTAGTCGAGACTCGTTGCAATTTATGCCCAGAACACAACCGCGCCCCGACTGATCGAGATTACTTAAAATTTCATACATAATTAATACATTGAAAATGTGTTACCTTTTTCACGAGCGTTCGCACTTGTTCTTTTAAGTACCGCGCCTTGCTCTCTATTTACTCGCGCCCTTCAAGTCATTATAGTTTTGCCCCGCACACTCTCTTGTCTTCATGGATTACTCAATCAAAATTGTTCAAGCCATCATATCTAAGCATTCTCCGTATTTCCAGAAAATGAAAATACTCTTTAAGATTGTTGGGTTCTTCGCTCTTGAATCTGGATTGGAGACTTGGATAGATAATTGAATCACGTTGAACACGTTTTCCTTGAAGAGTATTTCGACCCTATAAGCCTGGGTATCACGAAATCCCTCGCAGGATAAGACAATATCGACACTCGAGTCTTAGGCTTAGAACACGAGCAACTTATGGAATATTCCGCTTTATGTGTTTGCTTCAAAGCTTCTTATTTCGAAGGTAATTTCAAGTGTGTTAAAGTGTATTCAACAAATGAATTTTCACTTCCTTATATAGGTATTAGATACCCTTTCATTTGGACTTAAGCACCCCTTGTTCGAATAGGTACCTTTTGGAAAAGGTACCTTTTCATTTTGCACCTATTCATGTATAGGTACCTTTTAGTGAAGACACCCTTTCACTTTGGCACCTATTCATGTTGTCTTGCATGGCAAGCCATGCAATTTCGAATTTGCATCATATTAATGATGTAATATCATCATCTAGCCATGCAACCATGCAACCACGAGATCACACTCGACATGAATTATTATGCTTATCCAAATACTTAAATCGTATCAATTTTATATAACCGTGTACTCTACACTTCTCCAAAGTTATATTATATTGACTAGATTTAATCCGAAGCCTTGAATAATTCCAATTACATTAAATGGACAGCGATTTCACTTAAATCACCAACATAAACTACGTTTTAAAAACCCAGTTTACCTATCAAGAAATTTGTTCCAACCCAAGACCCAAGGAAAGATGAAAATATTTTGCAGTAAGCAATAACCTTCCAGAATTCAGAATTCATAAAACAAAAATATCTGCAGCAAAGCCTTTTTTTTACATCAACTTCTTGTCACATTTACTCATCTATAATGGTTAAGAACTAGTACTGAATAATCACATAACATATTTGGCAAGAAAAATGAGAAGATAAAGTATCACCCCAGAAGATTGTCGCAAGTAGGTAACATATATTAGAACTATGTCAGTAGTCCATCATCCTAAGGATGCTTGTTACACAGCAATGAAATTTTACATATAGGTGAAATGCAATTTATGCTTACACTGTCAAATCCTTATTTGCAAAGGGGACCTGCTCAATGAGAAGTAAAGATACGTTCAAAAGATATAGACAAGATGGTTGCTTCCCACCAACATGTATTTTCTTGTATGTAGTTTGAACCTTAAAAATGTGAAGATTAAAGGAATGGGGAGGGAGAAAGATTTCCTAAGTTTTGTATTTTTAGGTTTGTGAATGGGAGACATGAAGTGGAGTTTCTTTTCTCTACTTAATAAATTAAAACAACATTTTAATAAAAAAATTATTAACACAAAATAAATCGGTTTTTTTATTAGCACCGATTACTAAGTAAAACAACATTTTTAAAATGAAGTCATAGCTAGTAATCGGTTTACTTAAACACAGATTTCTTTGATACCAAATGTATCATTATTTTTGCAACTGATATCATTGGTGTCATAGAAATCAGTTGAATCAGCAACCGATTTCTTTGAAGTGATATCTAATCCACTTTTTTTAGTAGTGACAAATAAAAAAATAGTTTAAAGCGCAAATAAAATTAAAAAAAGTTAAAAATGTCACAAATAAAATGAAAAAACTCAAAAAATATTACAAAAATAAAATAAAAAACAATAGTAAAAAAATAGCACATATGATATAAATGGCCAAATAAAATGAATAAAAATATAAATGTATACAAATATCACATGCGCACAAAAATAAAATGAAAAAACTCAAAAAATAATACAAAAGTAAAATAAAAAAGAGTAGTAAAAAAATAGCACATATGATATAAATGGCCAAATAAAATGAATAAAAAAAATAAATATATACAAATATCACATGCGCACAAAAAATAAAAATAAATAAAAATACTGCACAAATTAAATAAAAAAAAATAACAAATAATGTTGGAGATAATTAACAATCCTCGTATACCCATCATTTTTGGAAAATCTACTATTGGCCTAACTCGTTCCACACCTCTCCTCCATCCAAGAAAATGGTACACAAAATGAAATACTTCTTTTTTTTCTCTAAGTCATTATCATCTACAATGGCTTTGGGTGATATTTGTAAAGCCCAAACTTATACCTTTTTGTTCTCAATGCATAAGAGTACTCATCAGCCGAGATTGATCAACTCCCCGTTTTTTATACCTTTTTGTTCTCAAAGCAGAAGAGTAGTCATCAGCCGAAGACAAGTCTTTCCTGACATCATCGTGCTTGTTGGCTCTTTCCTCTACATCCGATCTGCAGGGTTCAATGATACGATGGTTTCTCTGGATTTTTATATTTTGATGGTTTCCTTGTCTTCATTGATATGTCGAGGATGCGATCAATCTAAATACTGCTTGTTTCTTTCTCAGAGAAAAGAGTTTCTGCTTGTCTACGGGAAGTCTTTGGCAATTGAGTCTTGGATTTTGTTCCAAAGGTTGAGAAGTCTTGGCAATTGAGTCTTAAATTTTGTCCCAGAGGTTGAAATAAACAGAGGATACTGAAAAGTTGTGTTCATTCAGCCAAATTAAAAATAGTGCATTGCCAACTAAAATACCTAAAATAAAAAACAAAAGTAAAATAATTCTTGTTCCGCAAATAAAATAAAAAATAAAAAATAAAAATAGAGCAAATAAATAACGCAAATAAAATAAAAAATAGAGCAAATAAATAAAAGAAAATAAAAAAAATAGCGCAAATAAAAAAAAACATATGAACAAAATTACTTGAATTTAAAATAAAAAAATAAAAGTAAAACAAATAAAATAAAAACCAAATAAATGAAAAAACAAAAGTTAAAAAAATAGTGGAAACGCAAATAAAAAAAAAGTATCTCAAGTACAATTTATGCTAAAAACTTTTCAGCTTCACATGTCCCAATATTATAGATAATACTCTTCCCACTCTAAAAAAAGAAAAATAAAGCTTGAAATTAAAGAGAAAACTGAAAATTTGTTTATTTACCCAACTAAAAAAAAATAGAGCATTGCCAAATAAAAATAAAAAAATAGAGCAAATAAATGAAAAGTGAAAAAATAGCGCAAATAAAAATAAAATATAATTATATGAATTATAATAAAAAAACAAAAATGAAACAAATAAAATAAAAATAAAAAATAGAGCAAATAAATGAAAAAATAAAAGTTCAAAAAATAATTAAAATGCAAATAAAAAAGAATACAAAATGTATGTACTTCAAAAAATACAAACACCACCACCACCACCACCGCCACCGCCACCGCCACCGAACCCGAAAAATTGTGGAGTATGAAATGTGGGAAATGCTTTAAATGGAGATTAATCTCAACAAGGAAGAGTACAAAGAAATTAAAAGAAACTTTCTAGAGATCAACCCTTTATTTTCTCCACGAAGCCGGCCGGGCGCCTCTTCCCAAGACTCACTGGACATCGAGTACAACAAGTCCCACACTTGGGTCATTGACAAGCCTAACCTTTCGAAAAATCTTTTGGGCTACAAGAGGCAAATGGTAATGCTTAAAGATTGCTCGAAAATTGATTGCTATTACACTACCCCTATGGGATAAGACCGAGGGCCGTTGGCGATCCTCTTAGGTTGTCCAGAAGTATCTCGAGTACAATCTATCCATCAAAATTTTCACCTTCACATGTCCCAAGTGTTGAAATATGACTCAAAACCTCTCTTTGATGGGAGTTGATTGTATACGGACGTAAGGAAACAAGGTTACGTTTCAGAAGCCTAGCTCACCCGAGCCCATCCGGCTCGCCCGAGCCCAACCGGCTCGCCCGAGCCCAAACTCTCTGAAGCTCGGCTCGCCTGAGCCCAAACGGGCTCGCCCGAGCCCAAACTCTCTGAAGCTCGGCTCTCCCGAGCCCGTCGGCGTTTTTTCTCCAGCTCGGTCAGTTTTTGGCGTTGGTTCCGTTTTTGGACTCCGTGTGCGGTTTTTTGGGCTGAAGATCAAGTCATAATATATTTCCTTTTTTAGGGGATATGGAGTTATATTTGGGAAATGATTCTTATTCCTAATCCTATTCTTTACCTAATTTATGGATTTCTACATCTATAAACTAGGATCTCCTAGACACATTATTTTTACACCGTTTTTTAGCAGCGAATTTGTGAGGAAAAATTGAGAGTGAGAGATAATCTTTGTAATTCTTTCATTATTTTCTCATAGTGAAATTTCGTCGTCCCTCCCGTGGTTTTTCCCGATTTGGGTTTCCACGTAAATTCTTGTCTTCTCTATTTTATTGTTGATTTCTTTTCTTCGGTATTTCGTTATTCTCATACTATACATCGTCCCGATCGTCAACAAGTGGTATCAGAGTTAAGGATCTATGACGAGCGTGAGGTATGACATACCGTTGCTGGATCTCAACACAAGGTTCCCGACGTGGCAATACAAAATGAGGTTAGTTCTTCGATCCCTGAAGCAAGAGGGCGCCCTCAAAGGTATTGACAACAAGCCGACGGACATGAAGCATGACGAGTGGGAAGAGCTCGATCAGATGGCTATGGCGACCATAGGGCTCGATGTTTCGAACGCTTTGGCGGAGGACATCATGAAAGCAAAGACAGCGAAAGAATTGTGGGAGATGCTTGAAGAGATGTTTATCACCAAGACGGTGTCAAGTAAGCATAATTTGAAGAGGAGTCTTTATTTCCTCAAGATGGCGGAGGGTTCCTCTATCCCCGCGCACGTAGCGAAATTCAAGGAGAAGGTTGCCGACCTCGGCAACATTGGTGTGAAGCTCGAAGATGACGACCTCGCGTTTTGGCTCCTAATTTCGCTACCCCCTTCTATGGCAAGTTTCCGTGATACTCTCCTATATTCTCGAGATAGCCTCACGTTTAAAGACGTAACCTCGACTCTCTCATCTGGAGAGAATATTTTGATGATGGAGAATCCTAATTCGGGAGAGACGCCAAGTGAAGGATTGAATGTCCGTGGAAGGACCAACCAGAGATCGACGGGGCAAGATAGGTCTCGATCGAAGTCACGACATAGTAACAAGGTTTGCAAATATTGCAAGAAGAAGGGTCACATCAAAGCCGATTGTTACTCCTTGAAGAATAGGAAGGAAAGAGAAGGCGGCAACAACAACAACAATAATTCCGGTAAGAGTTCCGGTGAAGTTGGTGTAGCCGAGAATTATTTTGATCTTCTCATGGCTTTGGGTGAGGTCTCCAAATCAAGCGAGGAATAGATTCTAGTTTCGGGATGTACGTTCCACATGTGTCCGAATCGTGAGTGGTTCGATACTTTTGAAAAGGTGGAGCAAGGTGCGGTGACTATGGGAAACAACGCGTCATGCAAGATCGAAGGGATAGGAAGCATCCGGATCAATATGTTTGACGACGCAATCCGCACCCTAAGCGAGGTTAGATACGTTCCCGGCATAAAGCGGAATTTGATTTCGCTTAGTACTTTAGAGCTTAAGGGTTACTCGTTCACCGGAGAAGGTGGAGTCGTGAAGGTTGCCAGCGGTTCGTTGGTGGTTATGAGAGGTGAACGTAAGTCGAATAGGCTTTATGTTCTTGAAGGCACTACGGTGAAAGGAGAAGTAGCCGTGGGTGATTCAAAAGTCCCGGATGTCGATACAACGAGACTTTGGCATATGCGTTTAGGGCATAAGAGTGATTCCGGAATGGCCGAGTTGAGTAGACAAGGGCTTCTTGGGGATAAGGGCTTGTCGAAGTTGGAGTTCTGTGAGCAGTGCGTCTATGGGAAGCAAACGCGAGTGAAGTTCACTATCTATGGGGACCATCCCCGGTCCCCTCCACTGGAGGTTCTTACTACATGCTTACCATCATCGATGACTATTCCTGAAAGGTTTGGTCGTTCTTCTTGAAACACAAGAGCGACGTGTTTTCTACATTCAGAGATTGGAAGGTGATGATAGAGAAACAAACCGGGAAAGTCGTGAAGAACCTACGTATGGACAAAGGCCTAGAATTTGTGTCCGAAGAATTCAACCAATTCTGCAAGAGTTCGGGGATTGTTAGGCACCACACTGTGAGATACACCCCTCAGCAAAACGGAGTAGCCGAGAGAATGAATCGCACGATTATGGACAAGGTACGTTGCTTGTTAGCAACTTCTGGGTTGAGTAAAGGTTTTTGGGCTGAAGCGGCTTCTTTAGCATGTTACCTTATCAACCGTTCTCCGTCCATGGCGATTAATAAGAAGACTCCACAAGAATTGTGGAAGGGAGGAGTTAAAGGATAAAGATCATACTAAGTCGTGATGTAGTCTTCGATGAGGCTTCTATGATGGGTGATCGGTCGTCTAAAGGGAATCTCGAGGTTACAAGTACTCCTACTGAGGTGGAGCCGGACAGGGTGCAAGAGGAAGATGATGGGTCAAGTTCCCCGAACGATGAGACGAGTAGTTCGACTACTCCGGAAGATCCAAAAGAGAAGGAGCCGCAATGCATAGCTAGAGATAGGCCAAGGCGAGAGACTCGACCACCTAGAAGGTTAGCCGAGTATGAGTTAGTCGCTTATGCCTTGAGTGTAGCCGATGATGTTGATTCATATGAGGAGTCTTCCACATATGACGAGGCGGTTACTTGTGATGACTCGGGCAAGTGGATGCTAGCTATGCAAGAGGAGATGAAATCTCTTCATAAGAATGGCACTTGGGAGTTGGTTGATTGTTGAAGTTATGTACTTAATGTCTAGATTTAAGTATCGGTAAACTCCCCGTCATAGCATTTAATCTATTTAATTAATAAACAATTGTTTGCATTTAATTATTATTAATTAAATATATGCAAAATATAGTCCTAGATTATATACGTTGTAGTTAGTATGGTGTGCATGGGCGCACAATAATTCATGTGCGGGCCCACACAGAAGATATACGTTGTACAACGTATTAAATCCACCTGTATGATCTTCTGTGCGCCCATGCACACCATACTAACTACAACGTATAAAATCCAGGACTATATTTTGCATAATTAATTAATAATAATTAAATGCAAATAATTGTTTATTAATTAAATAGGTTAAATGCTATGACCGGGAGTTACCGATACTTAAATCTAGACATTAAGTACATAACTCCAACAATCTCCCACTTGTACTAAGGTCTAGTCATTTCCTCCAAACTCCCGACTCCCATACTCATCACGTGCTTATGTTATACTTCCCAGAAGTATTATGTGAATGAGCAATCTAGGTTGCCGCTCTGAAGTTATCTTGGTGACTACTGCGTCGTCTCCCTAGACGATGACTCGAATCAGGTGGTACTTGCTCTTTGTGTTATCATCACCTTTTGAACTTATGACTTCTTCCAGTTTACCATGCACCGCTATCTATATAGCCTTTGGTGAACCAAGAATCATATCCAAGCTCAGAGGTCATTATGGAACCTAACCAAAAACTTCCGCTGCCTCTGAGGCCGCTATTCGGTTTATGATAGAGTCCGATAAGCATCATGCTTATCACTCTTTCATCTTAAGGTTCCACCTCTTTTAAAAGTGAACACATAGCCTGATATCGACTTACACTGGTCTTTCTCTGATTTTTGGATCTGAGAAAATGTAATCCAAGAAGAATTCGCATTGTTCCGTAAGCCAGTACTTTGAAAGTACTCTTACAGCATTCGAACATCTTTTGTCAAGATTACTTTGATATCATCCCACTACGCCAACTGCATAGTTGATATCAGGTTCTCGTTTTACAACACTGCATCTATAAAGCTTTCCACACAAATAGTGTAGGAAACCGCTTTGTTTCCATCTATCTCCTTCATGTGTTCAAGACACATACCTTTAGATAGATGCATTCTGTTCCCGAAAGGCAATAACCTTTCTCAGAATTATGCATGTTTAAAACAAACCATAATCGCATAAGATATCTTAGGAGAAGTACAAATGTTCTTATCTAGAGATCGAAAGATTCCAAGAACATGATCCAACTTACTCTTAATATTATATCTCGATTTATTTAGACAACCTCTATTTTATGTCTGACAACAATTTTACATTGTTGCCAATGATGAAGCGTTATCTACATAAAATTCCGAGAAACACCACCTTGTTTCCATTACGTCTCTTAATACACCTTTCCTTGTCTATGCCCTTTGATGAATCCATCTAATAGACTATCTCATCAATTCGCAAGTTCCACAATTTACAGCTTTGTGATAATCCATAAATGGATTTACTAAGCTTGTACTTCTAAATCATCTTGCCTCTTAACAATAATATTATATTGCTATCCAAGTAGGAATTTTTTAGATTAGTACCGCCCCTTATGCAGAGCTAGGGATCGATTTCATCTCTACTAGTTCCAGAGTTCAAAACTCCTTTAGTCTTATGAACAAGTCTGGTCGCTTAACAACCTCCCACTGCAATATGCAGAGCTAGGGATTGATTTCATCTATACTAGATCCAGAGTTCAAAACTCCTCTAGTCTTATGAACATCTCTGGTCGCTTAACAACCTCCCACTGCAATAGCGTTCTGGTGTATAACAGTAATAACATTAGGTGCAGTTAGTGGTGTACTACTACTCGGTTAGGCTGGTTCTCAGTCTTTCCTTTTTCCTTATTTCAAAGTACCTTTGTCAGTTAGGGCATTGTAGTTCATCTAATAGTCTTCCTCTAAGAACCGGGCGATGACGTCCTTCTGGTTCATAGTACTATTGAACATACAATCGTTTGCTCTTCCAGGATATCCTACAACCACATCGAATGTGCCGTTGTATCCAGAAATATCCATAGAGCATAGGTAGTTCCGAACAAACTTGTCCTTTCACTATTAGAATTCCATTTCTTATCCTTGATACACCATGTCTACACTTGAGTGTATGGTGTAGTCCTTTGAGACTTAAATCCCAATCTTTGATATATGCTATGTGTTATTTAGATAGGCGATGGCCTCCGCGAACAGGTCGCAGGCTTCCAATGGATATACTTAGAAGGTTCCCCATAACAGCTTTGTGTCTATTGAAGGATCAAAAAACACTTTGCTTTTATGGCACATCAAGTATTCTAATCCATCTTCGAGTATTCTCTGAAAGAACAACTCGTACCTTTCTAATTACACATGTTACCGCATTAGTCATAAATCATTCTCAATACTTGTCCGAATTCTATCCTTTATCCAGAAAGGTTAGCTTAGTTGTATAATCTTCCAAAATTGATTCTTAGGTCGGGAGGTCCATTCCTCCAACTATAATTGATCAAATTAATTTCGACCTTTTGAATCCTTTTTGAATAAATACTACTAAGTTCAAGAATTCACAAGTATAATGATTAATAAAGAAATGCATCTAATTAGTAAAACAAGTTATACATATCGGTTCGTTGCATCGTGGTAGACTAAGGATTCATCATTCATATATTGCTATCTTAATGTACCAGAATAGATATTACTATTATTTCTTATCCAAATCACCGAATGATTAAAGAAATAAAATATCCATTCATTAATAATAGAACACCAGAACAAATGTTCTTTCTAAAATAAAGGGGTACATAAAGCAATAACTTGAAATGAAATCCTATAGCTACTAAAGCAGGTAAATGTCTTCCACTGCAACCACTGCTTCCTCAACAGCTTCGCCCATGTGGACTCGAACTCTTCTTCTCTAAGTTGCCGGGTTTTCTGGAACCCCTGCATTTAAAATGCACATACCGTCAGTGGTTCCATATCTACACACCAGAATTCTGGTAGATAATACCTCTGACTATGTTTTACGACTAAAGAAAAATTCGTACCTTTGAGAGGATAAGATATAGACCCCCAGTACTCAGACTGCTTCCCTTGGGGATACTTGCCAGAAGGCTTCTTTATCCCGCCCTTTGGTCCAAGTCCCTTAGGACTACTGGATCCCCTTGTCTTCTTCTCCTTTTCCTTATGTATGCCCTTAGGTTCGAAACCTTTGGCCTTGGCTATAAGAGCTTGCGATTGTCTCAACTCGTCTAAAAGATCTAGCATCTTAAAAACGTATTCAAGCGTTTCCTCGAAGCAACTGACCTTTATGAGTATCCTCATCGCCTCTTTTCTAGCCTTTACATCATGTCTAAACATCAACTTGAGTTTAAGCATGACATCATGATTAGCGGCTAATGCATGAGCACTATCCCACTTCTCAAAGTCAACTATTTCCTCATCAGTTGAGTTAATGGTAGGTCTAGGAGGACAAGTTTCACTGAGTACGTCTTTTTACTCCTTTATAGTCTGAGTAATGTCTAACTCTTCATTCCATTCAACACAGTATGGAACCAGTGCGTTGAATTCCTTAAGTATCAACGAAAGTGGATTCATAGCAATTTTCTAAACCTATAAGCACATATAAACAATTAATTTAATATCCGACATTATCTCCCTCAAATAATATCATTAAATTACTAATTACGTCTAAAATCCCATCAGGTAAGGCAAGCCACGTGGTGTGGACGTTTACCCACCCAAATGATTTAGCAATTAGATTTTCTTTGGTCATACATCGATTATAGCGTAACTTCGTGGGGAAGGATACTATAACGCGTATCTAAGTGTAAACCATTACTCAGTACTAAAGTAAATTGTTTGGAATTACTACATCACCGCAAGCCACGTGGTGTGGACGTTTACGACAACTTCACAACTCTTCACAATTACTTATAACTGTCTACATCAATTAATCCAAAATCCGTTAGTATAGCAAGCCACGTGGTGTGGACGTTTACTACACCAAGAGACTTTTATAATTGACTCCCAATTACAAGAATCCATTCGACTTTTGTAAATCAAGACGCGGAGAATCATAAGTGAAACTCAAAGTTTCTAACCAGTGATTCACCATGCGAACAACCCTATCTCTCATAAATGAGGGAGCCGAGCAGACAATCGATCCACCTTAAAAGGATGGTACGAAGGTCTCTAATTTGTGTCATCCACATGACCAAGTGGCTTTGGCTCCATTCCACTCCCCGGGGTGAGAATGAGTCGACTTGAAGTTAGTTTCAGAAAGACAAATTAGGCATTGTTTGATAAACTTGATCAATGTTTCTCGTAAAAGGAATTACAAGAATTCTCCTCCAATGACTCGTCTATACGAACTTCGAAAGTCCATAAGAGTCACAAAAAGAACAGCAATGGAGACCATGGGAATGTTTCCATCCCCTCTCCCACTTAGCTTTTTACAATATAAAGGGATACGCTATCTAGTGCATAAAGTAAACACATATAGCATGCATACAAGTAATAAAACACATAGTATCACATAGTCAAAATAATGCTAGAAAATTATTTTCCGACTATCATGGCTTTATTCCATCTCCGTACGCATCTTCTAGTCTTCAGTCTTCGTTCTTGAATGCTCCATGTGACGACAATATTAATCCCAATATTTAAATCTATTTATTTTCAATTAATCCAAAAGTTACTTAATTCGAAAATTAAGTCAATCGAATATATCAAAAATAAAATAAAATATTATTAATATTTTATTTATTTATTTTCCTATCTAACTCTATTAAATCTCTAGAATCTTATCCAAGTAAAACTTGAATATTCTAGAAGACTTCTATAATAGAATAAGGAAATAAATAAATTAGGACTCTTCTACTTTCCATAATTAATTAATTTCCATCTAATGAAAATTCCAAGAATAGGAATAATCAAATAGGAAATAAATTAATTCCTAATTAATTCTTTTCCTAATCCACGAGAGTTTCCAAAAAAAAAAAGAACACTCAAATAGGAAAAACGAATTAATTTAGGAAAGTTGAATTATGGTAGGAGTAGCACGGGTTGGGAGTCCCCGCGCCACCCACTGCCATCGATCGATCATCCGGCCACGGAGGAGGAGCCGCCGCCCAGTCACGCCGGCCAGCCACCGAACCGGCGGTAGCCCGCGGCTAGGGCAGTCAGCCCCAGCCCCTTTGCCTTCGATCGATCCATGGGGTCGATCATGGTGATGATCGGCCCCTTCGTCCTTCGTCTTCTTCGTCACACCTTCGTCTTCCGGCGATCGTCTCAATATCGAACCAACGTAAATAAATTACAAGAAATAAATTTACAATTCCGGTATCGATTCTATACATGAAATCGACCCTATACATTTTCCGGAAAACATAGAACGTAATAATAAATTCTAAATTCGGTCAACCCCCAAATTTTTACTATTACAAACATTCATCCACACAAAACGAATCTCGACATGTCCGAGAGTTTAATAAACGAATAATCATGGTAAAATAATTAACGAAAAAATTAAACCATGATAGCCGGAAATCCCTGCAAGGTAGAACAATAATAGAACATATACATGAACACGAAACCAAACTCTCTGATACCAATTGTTGGAAATCGATGTCCCGGGCTATTAAAATTTGCGGAAAATAATAACCCGACCGAAATCCTCGATCGCCGGAGATCCGAACGCGAACCACCGCACGAGCTGGGGCCCGACCGAGTACCCAGCGAGGCCCGAAGGCCGCGAGCACCCAGCCGAGCCCCCGCACGGGGCTCGCGATCATCTCACGGATGATCGCTGGGGATGCACGAGGCATCCCCGGGGCTGCTCGTAGCAGCCCCGCAGCGAGCTCACGGCTCGCTGCTCGCGGGGGGTTCGACCTCCCCGCATCGCCGCTGCGGGAAACCCCGCAGCTTGATACGAGGCGCTGCGGGTAAACCCGCAGCTCACCCGGCGATCGAACCCTAGGTTCGATCGCCCCCTCGGCTCCAGCCGAGGGCTCTTTCCGCGACACACGCTCCGCCGACGAGGGTGGCCGGCGGATCCTCCCGCCATGGCACCAGCCCACGGCGGATCCCCGACGATCGAACCCTAGGTTCGATCGTGTGCCCCGGCGTCCAGTCGGGGCTCCCCTCTCGTCGCGCGTTCCCAGCGGTTGAACCCTAGGTTCGGCCGCCCCTCTCGATCCTCGCCGGGGATCTCGAATCCACGTCCCCGAGGTTCGTCGTTTACCCGGATCGTGTGTTCATGTATATGTTACAATTAATATCACGTAAAATATAGAAAGGGTTTTATGATTTTACCTTCGATTCGTTGTCCGGAGAAACGAAATCAAACACCTTTAAAGACCTTCGAATCTTCCTACGTATTCCTTGCACTCCGTTCGAACGTCGTGTGGGTGACGATCTATCGAACTCCTATGGATCTCCTTCAACTCTCTAGAACTATCAAATATTGATATTCTTGTCTTCTGATTTATGAAGGCCATGTAGTGCTTTTATAGGCTACGTAGGGGATCAAAAGGAGGTGGAATATTGGGCTCCCAATATTGATGATTAAATTGAGCCCAAGCCCAAGTTTATTAATCCTTATCAATATTAATTAATTTATTTTCCACTATATAAGTTAATTGCACTCCCAATATTAAACCATATATATCAAATAATATTTCTCCGGTAGTATTATTTATTCCGTGTATTTAAGATTTAAATATCCATGAATAAAATTAATTTATTGCTAATTAATTTATTCATCTCTTATATCCGAGAATAGTACCATTCAACTTTAATTATTATGCGGATTAAATCCACCTGCAGGGTTTACATAATAATTCCTTATGAACTCATCTCGGGGATATTATCAACCCTTACGGGATACACTTTCCCGTCAAGTATTCACGGCATGTCATATATAAAATATAGTGACCCAACTTAACCGGTAATTAACCCAATAATTAAATCGGTTAATTCCTTTGGAAAATCAAAGTCACTTATATTAAATATACACACCCGCAATAATATCGGGGATTAAGAATAAAATACTCTTAGATTTAAATCAATTATCAACGGCAATCCTAATTGATAAATCTCAAGCGATCCGCCCAATACACCAAGTGTATAAGTGTGATAAAATAATTAAGATAAATTATTTTCTCTCTCACACAACGACTATACCGATGGATTGGTCCGTGTCCATCTTGATGGAGTAGTATACTTAATGTCTAGATTTGAGTATTCTGAACTCTGTATGCACTTTCATTTACCTATCTATTACAGACATTCATTTGCTTTTAATTATTGTTAATTAAATACATGCAAATCATAGTCCTGGATTTTATACGTTGTAGTTAGTATGGTGTGTCTGGCCCACACAGAAGATCATACTATCGGTTACTCGTATTTAATCGAACAGTTGCTCACGACCTAGATGGACACGGACCAATCCATCGGTATAGTCGTTGTGTGAGAGAGAAGATAATTTGTCTTGATTATCTTATCACACTTGTACACTTGGTGTATTGAGCGGATCGATTGAGACTCATCAATTAGGATTGCTCGGCGATAATTGATTTGAGACTCGGAGTATTTTATTCTTAATCCCTAAAATAATTGCGGGTGTGTATATTTAATATTAGTGACTTTGATTTTCCAAAGGAATTAACCGATTTAATTATTGGGTTAATTACCGGTTAAGTTGGGTCACTATATTTTATATATGGCATGCCGTGAATTCTTGAAGGGGCAGTGTATCCCGGAAGGGTTGATAATATCCCCGAGATGAGCTCATAAGGATTTATTATGTAAACCTCGCGAGTGGATTTGTTCCGCATAATAAATAAGGTTGAGTGGTACTATCTCGGATATAAGAGATGAATAAATTTATTAAGCAATAAATAAATTTTATTCATGGATATTTAAATCTTAAATACACGGAATAAATAATACTAAGTTGGAGAAATATTATTTGGTATAATATGGAATAATATTGGGAGTTCAATTTTATTTATATAGTGGAAAATAAATAAAATTAATATTGATAAGAATTAATAGATTTGGGTTGGACCCAATTTAATTTTCAATATTAAAGCCCAATATTTATTCTCCTTTTGATCCCCTTCGTAGCCTATAAAAGCACTACATGGTCTTCACTTTTTACTAACCTACGTTACGCCAACAATAAAGTTCTGAGAGTGAAGAGGATCCATAAGTTCGATAGCTCGTCGCCCACCCGACGTTCGAACGGAGTGCAAGGAATACGCGGGAAGATCACGAGGTCATCATCGATTTCGTTTCTCCGAACAACGAATCGTAGGTACAATTCTCAACGCACTTGTTAATTGTTCGATTTGATTTATTGAGAATACCGTAGAACAAGGATCCAACCCCGGGACGAGGGTCAAGCCGGGCGGTGGTGGTTGGACCACCGGACCGCCGGCGGCTCGTGGATCCCTCGTGGGGATCGAGTGCGCGAACCCTCGGCTGGACGCCGAGGGTCGATCGAGCCCTACGGGGCCGATCGCTAGGGCTGCGGGTTTTACCCGTAGCAGCTCGTAGCGAGCTGCGGGTTCTCCCGCAGCGGCTCGCTGGACGCGAGCCCTAGCCGCGAGCAGCGGATCGCCGGATCCGCTGCGGGGATGCTGCGAGCATCCCGGGGATGCCGCGAGGCATCCCGTGCGATCGCTGCGAGCGATCGCGAGTCCCCTCGCGGGGACTCGGCTGGGCGTCCGCGTGCCTCGTGCACGCGACGCGTTCGGTCGGGTCCCGGATCGCGTGGGCTCGTGATTTCTCCGGCGATTGAGGTTGTCGATTGTACGAACCTCGGCTCGCGGGTTTTTCGGGTGGGGGCGGATTACGTGCCTTCGGGTGCGTGGTCTCCAAAGCCCGGACTCCGGCGGATGAGTCGGTGTACGTACGATCTCCGGCGAAGGGTTCGTTCGGGTTATCGGTTCCGCAATTTTGATAACCCGGGATAGCGAATTCCAACAACTGGTATCAGAGCGTGGTTTACGTTCGCGGTATTTTCAATAAATGTTGTTTTACCTTGCAGGGTTCCGACTATTATGGCTTGATGATTATTCGTTTAATTATTTTGTCATGTGATTGTTGGTTTTATTGACATGTCGAGATTCGTTTTTGGTGGTGAATGCTTGTAATAGTAAAAATTCGGGGGTTGACCGAATTTAGGATTTATTATTATGTTCATATTTTTCCGGAAAATGTATAGGGTCGATTTCATGTATAGAATCGATACCGGAATTGTAATTTAAATTTTTGTAAATTTAATTTTGCGATTGGATCGACGTATCGAAGACCGCCGGAGAAGATGAAGTGACGAGGTGGACGAGGGGCTAGGGATCGATTGGATCGATCCCCATAATGCCCGATCGAAGGCGTGGGGCGGGGGGGCTGTTGCCCTAGCCGCGGCTGCCACCGGTTTCGGTGGTTGGCGGCGTGGCTGGGCGGCGGCGGTCCTCCCCGTGGCTGGCCGGTCGATCGAAGGTGGGGGTGGTTCGGGGTCTCCCAACCCGGGCTACTCCTGCCGGAAATATACTTTCCTAATTAATTCATTATTTCCTATTTTGAGTATTTATTTATGGAATATTCTAGAAAAATAGAAAAAGAATTAATTTAGTACTAAATTTATTTTTCCTATTTGATTATTCCTACTCATGGGAATATTCATGGATTAGGAATAAAATAAATTTGGAAAAGTATAATAGTCCTAATTATTTTATTTCTTTATTTCATTATGGATATCATCTAGAATATTCCAAGAATATCTTGGATAGATTATTCTAGAGATTTAATGAAGTGGAAAAAGAAAATAAAATAAATAAAAATATTAATAATATTTAATTTTATTTTTGATATATTCAATTGACTTAATTTTCGAATTAAGTAACTTTTGGATTAATTAAAAATAAATAGATTTAAATATTGGAAATAAATATTCGTCACATGGAGCATTCAAGAAACGAAGACTGAAGACTAGAAGATGCGTACGGGGATGTGATGAAGCCATAATAGTCGGAAAATAATATTCTAGTAATTATTTTGACTATGTGATAATACTATGTGCTTTATTACATGTATGCATGCTATGTGTGTTTATTTTATGCACTAGATAGCGTATCCCTTTATTGTAAAAAGCTAAGTGGGAGAGGGTATGGAAACATGCCCATGGTCTCCATTACTGCTCTCTTGGTGACTTTTATAAACTTTTGAAGTTTATATAGATAAGTCATTGGAGGAGAGTTCTTGTAATTCCTCTTACAAGAGACATTGATTGAGTTTATCAAACAATGCCTAGTTTGTCTTTCCAAAGCTGATTTCAAGTCGACTCATTCTCACCCCGGGGAGTGGAATGGAGCCAGAGCCACTTGGTCATGTAGAGGACACAAATTAGAGACCTTCGTACCATTCTTTGATAGATGGATCGATTGTCTGCTCGGCTCCCTCATTTATGAGAGATAGGGTCGTTCGCATGGTGAATCACTGGTTAGAAACTTCGAGTTTCACTTATGATTCTCCACGTCTTGATTTACGAGATTGAATGGATCTAGTAATTGGATTTCAATTATATAAATCTTTTTGGTGTAGTAAACGTCCACACGAACGTGGCTTGCTATACTGAATGGGATTTTAGAATAATTGATGTAGACAGTTATAGGGAATTGTGAAGAGTTGCGAGTTGTCGTAAACGTCCACACGAACGTGGCTTGCGGTGACATAACAATTCTAAACGATTCACCTTAGTACTGAGTGATGGTTTACACTTAGATACGCGTTATAGTAATCCTCCCAACGAGGTTACGCTATAAGTGATGTATGACCGAAGTAAAATCTAATTGCTAAATCATTTGGGTGGGTAAACGTCCACACGAACGTGGCTTGCCTTACCTGATGGGATTTTAGATGTCATTAGTGATTTAATGATATTATTTAAGGGAGATAATATCGGATATTAAATTGTTTGTTTGTTTTATGTGCTTATAGGTTAAGAATGACTGTGACCCCACTTTGTGATATACTTAAGGATGAAAACTCACCGGTTCCATATGGTGATGATTGGGAACGAAATCTGGACATTGTTCAGACTGTTGAGCTTTCCAAATCCACTGTTGTCCCAACTGATGAGGACATTCGAAATGACCTCAGGATGATGTTGAGACATAGCGTGGAAGCCGGACAAGAGGTGATTAACATACTCACAGAATTCTCTCTCAATGAGTCCCTTAAAAAGGAATCAACGAGAGCGGAGTTTGTGCGTAAGTTAAGAGAATCAGAAGCTTTTGTGGCAAGGCTAGAGGAAAAGCGTGCAAAGAAACCCAGTGGCTCAAAGCCACGGATTGGGAAAGGCAAGCCTTTGGGCAAGTGCTTTCGATGCAAGCAGTTTGGGCACTGGAGGTCTGATTGTCCTCTCATCAAAGGTACGAAATTTTCCTTAGTCACTGAAACATTGTCAGCGGTGATATCTACCAGCACCTGGTGTGTAGATACGGGTGCCACTGACCATGTCTGCAACTCATTGCAGGGGTTCCAGGAAACCCGGAGACTTAGAGAGGGAGAGATCGTGGTCTACATGGGCAATGCCGCGAAGGTGGCGGCTGTTGCAGTGGGAGACGTTCACTTACGCTTTAGTAGTGATAGGGTTTTGGTTTTACAAAATTGTCTTTATGTACCGAATTTTAGAAAGAACTTGATTTCAGTTTCTAAGTTAATTCTGAATGGATATTCTGTTTCTTTTGATCACTCTGTGGTCATAAGAAGAAATAGTGAGATTGTCTGTTCTGGTACATTGGTGGACGATTTGTATATTCTAAATCCTAAGTCTAACACGGTGCAACTAACCGAGAGTAATAACACATCTACGAACACCAATAAGAGAAAGGAACCTTCTAAAATGAATCAATTATACTTGTGGCATCTAAGGCTAGGTCATATTAATTCAAATAGAATTCAAAGGTTGAAAGCTGATGGTCTCATTAGCGGCATAGAAGGAGAGGACCTTCCAACCTGCGAATCCTGTTTGGAGGGTAAAATGACCAAGCGTTCTTTTTCTGGTAAAGGACATAGAGCTGAACAAGTATTGGATTTGATTCACTCTGATGTATGCGGACCTATGTCTACTCAGGCAAGGGGAGGGTACGAGTACTTCATCACTTTCACTGATGATTACTCAAGATATGGATTTGTATACTTGATGCGCCGCAAGAGCGAATCCTTTGACAAGTTCAAGGAGTTCAAGGTTTTTGTGGAGAACCTTCAAAGTAAATACATTAAATGCCTGCGATCTGATCGCGGAGGCGAGTACCTGTCTGGAGAATTCAAGGCATACTTAGTAGAGAATGGGATTGATTACCAGATGACATCACCATATACTCCCCAGCAGAATGGTGTGTCAGAAAGAAGGAATAGGACTCTTATGGAAATGGTACGTTCAATGATGAGTTACTCGGACTTACCTACTATGTTCTGGGGACATGCCTTGGAAACAGCGGCGTACATTCTCAACATCGTTCCAACGAAAACGGTTCCCACAACACCCATGGAAAGGTGGAGCGGGCGCAAGCCTAGCCTCAGGCACCTTCGGATCTGGGGATGTCCAGCACATGTGTTGCGACAAGGGGCCGATAAGTTAGAACCTAGATCAGAATTACGGTTGTTTGTAGGATACCCGAAAGGAACTAAAGGTGGCATGTTCTATAGTCCTGCGGACCAGAAGATCGTTATAAGTACTAACGCTCGGTTCTTAGAGGAAGACTATGTCATGGACCACAAGCCCATGAGTGACATAATACTTGATGAGTTAAGGGGTGACAAGGAAGACTCAGATACAGCCGAACCGAGTGTAGATACACCACTAGAACCTGCACCTAATACTGTCACTGTTGATACACCGGAATGCCGTCGTAGTGGGAGGGTTGTCAAACAACCGGACAGATGGATTGGACTGGGTGAGTCTTCGGACTCGGCACCCGGAGTTCATGAAGTTGATCCCTGGACCTATGATGAGGCGGTACAAGATATAGATGCGCCTTCTTGGAAGAAAGCGATGAAATCCGAAATAGAATCTATGGATTCTAATAAAGTCTGGGATCTTGTAGAACCACCAAGCGGCGTAAAGCCAATTGGATGTAAATGGGTCTACAAGAGAAAGAGAGGATCTAACGGAAAGGTTGAAACCTTTAAAGCTCGGCTTGTTGCGAAAGGATATACTCAGAAAGAGGGAATCGATTATGAGGAGACCTTCTCGCCGGTAGCCAAGATAAAGTCGATCCGGATTCTCTTATCCATAGCAGCTCATATGGATTATGAGGTGTGGCAAATGGATGTCAAGACAGCTTTCCTTAATGGAAGTCTTGACGAGACGATTTATATGAAACAACCAGAAGGATTCATTGCTAAGGGGCGAGATCATCTAGTGTGCAAGCTTAATCGATCCATTTATGGATTGAAACAAGCCTCGCGATCGTGGAACCTGCGGTTTGATGAAGTAGTCCAATCTTTTGGATTCATTCAAAGCATGGACGAATCGTGTGTGTATTGGAAACGTGATGGAAAGAAGGTGGTGTTCCTCGTGCTTTATGTAGACGACATACTTCTCATTGGCAACAGTGTAAAGATGTTATCAGACATAAAGGGATGGTTGTCTAGACAATTCGATATGAAAGATTTGGGAGAAGTCGGACATGTTCTAGGGATCAAAGTTATAAGGGATCGCCGGAATAGAACATTGTGTCTTTCCCAGCAATCTTACATAGACACGATTCTAGCTCGTTTTAACATGCAAGATTCCAAGAAGGGTGATCTGCCCTTCAGTAAAGGAACTTATCTTTCTAAGGAAATGTGTCCTCAGACACAGAAGGAGAAAGATGACATGAAAGCGGTTCCCTACGCTTCGGCTGTGGGAAGCTTAATGTATGCAATGTTATGCACGAGGCCTGATATCTGTTATGCCGTTGGCATAGTAGCGAGATATCAGAGTAACCCTGGAAAGGCTCATTGGACTGCCGTTAAGAGCATTTTCAAGTATTTGCGAAATACTAAGGATTATGTTCTAAGATACGGTGCAGACAATCTGATTCCTCTTGGTTACACAGATTCGGATTTCCAAGCTGATAAGGACCGGCGTAAGTCGACATCAGGCTATGTGTACACTTTGGGAGGTGGAGCCGTATCATGGAAGAGTGTTAAGCAAAAGTGCATTTCGGACTCTACCATGGAAGCTGAATATGTTGCAGCCTCAGAGGCAGGGAAAGAATCAGTGTGGTTCCTTAATTTCCTCCAGGACTTAGATGTGATTCCGAGTTTGCCCAAAGCTATGACAATTTATTGTGATAATAGCGGTGCAGTGGCAAACAGTAAGGAACCACGGTCCCATAGTGCTACAAAACACATAGAGCGCAAGTACTACCTGATTCGAGACATCGTCAAGAGGGGCGATGCGATAGTCACCAAGATAGCTTCGGAAGACAACCTAGCGGACCCTTTCACCAAGATACTTCTTAAGGAAGTATACTACAAGCACTTGGAGGGTTTGGGAGTCAGAAGTTTGGAGGACAAGACTAGACCTTAGTATAAGTGGGAGATTGATGGAGTAGTATACTTAATGTCTAGATTTGAGTATTATGAACTCTGTATGCACTTTCATTTACCTATCTATTACAGACATTCATTTGCTTTTAATTATTGTTAATTAAATACATGCAAATCATAGTCCTGGATTTTATACGTTGTAGTTAGTATGGTGTGTCTGGCCCACACAGAAGATCATACTATCGGTTACTCGTATTTAATCGAACAGTTGCTCACGACCTAGATGGACACGGACCAATCCATCGGTATAGTCGTTGTGTGAGAGAGAAGATAATTTGTCTTGATTATCTTATCACACTTGTACACTTGGTGTATTGAGCGGATCGATTGAGACTCATCAATTAGGATTGCTCGGCGATAATTGATTTGAGACTCGGAGTATTTTATTCTTAATCCCTAAAATAATTGCGGGTGTGTATATTTAATATTAGTGACTTTGATTTTCCAAAGGAATTAACCGATTTAATTATTGGGTTAATTACCGGTTAAGTTGGGTCACTATATTTTATATATGGCATGCCGTGAATTCTTGAAGGGGCAGTGTATCCCGGAAGGGTTGATAATATCCCCGAGATGAGCTCATAAGGATTTATTATGTAAACCTCGCGAGTGGATTTGTTCCGCATAATAAATAAGGTTGAGTGGTACTATTCTCGGATATAAGAGATGAATAAATTTATTAAGCAATAAATAAATTTTATTAATGGATATTTAAATCTTAAATACACGGAATAAATAATACTAAGTTGGAGAAATATTATTTGGTATAATATGGAATAATATTGGGAGTTCAATTTTATTTATATAGTGGAAAATAAATAAAATTAATATTGATAAGAATTAATAGATTTGGGTTGGACCCAATTTAATTTTCAATATTAAAGCCCAATATTTATTCTCCTTTTGATCCCCTTCGTAGCCTATAAAAGCACTACATGGTCTTCACTTTTTACTAACCTACGTTACGCCAACAATAAAGTTCTGAGAGTGAAGAGGATCCATAAGTTCGATAGCTCGTCGCCCACCCGACGTTCGAACGGAGTGCAAGGAATACGCGGGAAGATCACGAGGTCATCATCGATTTCGTTTCTCCGAACAACGAATCGTAGGTACAATTCTCAACGCACTTGTTAATTGTTCGATTTGATTTATTGAAAATACCGTAGAACAAGGATCCAAGGATCGAACCCCGGGACGAGGGTCGAGCCGGGCGGTGGTGGTTGGACCACCGGACCGCCGGCGGTTCGTGGATCCCTCGTGGGGATCGAGTGCGCGAACCCTCGGCTGGACGCCGAGGGTCGATCGAGCCCTACGGGGCCGATCGCTAGGGCTGCGGGTTTTACCCGTAGCAGCTCGTAGCGAGCTGCGGGTTCTCCCGCAGCGGCTCGCTGGACGCGAGCCCTAGCCGCGAGCAGCGGATCGCCGGATCCGCTGCGGGGATGCTGCGAGCATCCCGGGGATGCCGCGAGGCATCCCGTGCGATCGCTGCGAGCGATCGCGAGTCCCCTCGCGGGGACTCGGCTGGGCGTCCGCGTGCCTCGTGCACGCGACGCGTTCGGTCGGGTCCCGGATCGCGTGGGCTCGTGATTTCTCCGGCGATTGAGGTTGTCGATTGTACGAACCTCGGCTCGCGGGTTTTTCGGGTGGGGGCGGATTACGTGCCTTCGGGTGCGTGGTCTCCAAAGCCCGGACTCCGGCGGATGAGTCGGTGTACGTACGATCTCCGGCGAAGGGTTAGTTCGGGTTATCGGTTCCGCAATTTTGATAACCCGGGATAGCGAATTCCAACACATCTAGGTCGTGAGCAACTGTTTGATTAAATACGAGTAACCGATAGTATGTGCTGGAATTCGCTATCCCGGGTTATCAAAATTGCGGAACCGATAACCCGAACGAACCTTTCGCCGGAGATCACACGAATACGACAACCATGCCGGGATACGACCGAAGCGCACAGCGAGGCCCGAAGGCCGCGCACGCCCCAGCCGCACCCCCACGGCCGCGCGCTTCGCGCGATGAGGGATCGATCGCGCTCGGGCGATCGATCGGGGTGGGGCTGCCCAGCAGCCCCCGCGGCGGGTCCGGCGACCCGCCGCCACCAGGAGGCCCCCGCCTTCACGGCGGGGTAGGGCACGGCACCAGCCCGTGCCCTAGCGATCGATCCCGCGATCGATCGCACACCCTCGGCCCAGCCGAGGGTTCGGCCTCCACTCCCCCACGCCGAAACCCTAGGCGGCGATCCGCGGTCCGGTGGCTTCGCCACCACCGCGTGATCGTTCGTCTAATCCGGGCTTCGATCTCGGATCTTCGTCCTACGGTATTTTCAATAAAACACAAATCGAACAATTAACAAGTGCGTTGAGAATTGTACCTACGATTCGTTGTTCGGAGAAACGAAATCGATGACCTCGTGATCTTCCCGCGTATTCCTTGCACTCCGTTCGAACGTCGGGTGGGCGACGAGCTATCGAACTTATGGATCCTCTTCACTCTCGGAACTTTATTGTTGGCGTTACGTAGGTTGAAAAGTGAAGACCATGTAGTGCTTTTATAGGCTACGAAGGGGATCAAAAGGAGAATAAATATTGGGCTTTAATATTGAAAATTAAATTGGGTCCAACCCAAATCCATTAATTCTTATCAATATTAATTTTATTTATTTTCCACTATATAAATAAAATTGACCTCCCAATATTATTCCATATTATACCAAATAATATTTCTCCAACTTAGTATTATTTATTCCGTGTATTTAAGATTTAAATATCCATGAATAAAATTTATTTATTGCTTAATAAATTTATTCATCTCTTATATCCGAGACTAGTACCACTCAACCTTATTTATTGTGCGGAACAAATCCACTCGCGAGGTTTACACAATAAATCCTTATGAGCTCATCTCGGGGATATTATCAACCCTTACGGGATACACTGCCCCTTCAAGAATTCACGGCATGCCATATATAAAATATAGTGACCCAACTTAACCGGTAATCAACCCAATAATTAAACCGGTTGATTCCTTTGGTAAATAAAAGTCACTTATATTAAATATACACACCCGCAATTGTTTCAGGGATTAAGAATAAAATACTCCGAGTCTCAAATCAATTATCGCCGAGCAATCCTAATTGATGAGTCTCAATCGATCCGCTCAATACACCAAGTGTACAAGTGTGATAAAATAATTAAGATAAATTATTTTCTCTCTCACACAACGACTATACCGATGGATTGGTCCGTGTCCATCTAGGTCGTGAGCAACTGTTCGATTAAATACGAGTAACCGATAGTATGATCTTCTGTGTGCCCATGCCCCACCATACTAACTACAACGTATAAAATCCAGGACTATAATTTGCATATATTTAATTAACAATAATTAAAAGCAAATGAATGTCTGTAATAGATAGGTAAATGAAAGTGCATACAGAGTTCAGAATACTCAAATCTAGACATTAAGTATACTACTCCATCAATCTCCCACTTATACTAAGGTCTAGTCTTATCTTCCAAACTTCTGACTCCCAAACCCTCCAAGTGCTTGTATTATACTTCCTTAGGAAGTATCTTGGTGAAAGGGTCCGCTAGGTTGTCTTCCGAAGCTATCTTGGTGACTATCGCATCGCCCCTCTTGACGATGTCTCGAATCAGGTGGTACTTGCGCTCTATGTGTTTTGTAGCACTATGGGACCGTGGTTCCTTACTGTTTGCCACTGCACCGCTATTGTCACAATAAATTGTCATATCCTTAGGCAAACTCGGAATCACATCTAAGTCCTGGAGGAAATTAAGGAACCACACTGATTCTTTCGCTGCCTCTGAGGCTGCAACATATTCAGCTTCCATGGTAGAGTCCGAAATGCACTTTTGCTTAACACTCTTCCATGATACGGCTCCACCTCCCAAAGTGTACACATAGCCTGATGTCGACTTACGCCGGTCCTTATCAGCTTGGAAATCCGAATCTGTGTAACCCAAAGGAATCAGATTGTCTGCACTGTATCTCAGAACATAATCCTTAGTATTTCGCAAATACTTGAAAATGCTCTTTACAGCAGTCCAATGAGCCTTTCCAGGGTTACTCTGATATCTCGCTACTATGCCAACGGCATAACAGATATCAGGCCTCGTGCATAACATTGCATACATTAAGCTTCCCACAGCCGAAGCGTAGGGAATCGCTTTCATGTCATCTTTCTCCTTTTGTGTCTGAGGACACATATCCTTAGAAAGATAAGTTCCTTTACTGAAGGGTAGATCACCCTTCTTGGAATCTTGCATGTTAAAACGAGCTAGAATCGTGTCTATGTAAGATTGCTGGGAAAGACACAATGTTCTATTCCGGCGATCCCTTATAACTTTGATCCCTAGAACATGTCCGACTTCTCCCAAATCTTTCATATCGAATTGTCTAGACAACCATCCCTTTATGTCTGATAACATCTTTACACTGTTGCCAATGAGAAGTATGTCGTCTACATAAAGCACGAGAAACACCACCTTCTTTCCATCACGTTTCCAATACACACACGATTCGTCCATGCTTTGAATGAATCCAAAAGATTGGACTACTTCATCAAACCGCAGGTTCCACGATCGCGAGGCTTGTTTCAATCCATAAATGGATCGATTAAGCTTGCACACTAGATGATCTCGCCCCTTAGCAATGAATCCTTCTGGTTGTTTCATATAAATCGTCTCGTCAAGACTTCCATTAAGGAAAGCTGTCTTGACATCCATTTGCCACACCTCATAATCCATATGAGCTGCTATGGATAAGAGAATCCGGATCGACTTTATCTTGGCTACCGGCGAGAAGGTCTCCTCATAATCGATTCCTTCTTTCTGAGTATATCCTTTCGCAACAAGCCGAGCTTTAAAGGTTTCAACCTTTCCGTCAGATCCTCTCTTTCTCTTGTAGACCCATTTACACCCAATTGGCTTTACGCCGCTTGGTGGTTCTACAAGATCCCAGACTTTATTAGAATCCATAGATTCTATTTCGGATTTCATCGCTTTCTTCCAAGAAGGCGCATCTATATCTTGTACCGCCTCATCATAGGTCCAGGGATCGACTTCATGAACTCCGGGTGCCGAGTCCGAAGACTCACCCAGTCCAATCCATCTGTCCGGTTGTTTAACAACCCTCCCACTACGACGGCGTTCCGGTGTATTAACAGTGACAGTATTAGGTGCAGGTTCTAGTGGTGTATCTATACTCGGTTCGGCTGTATCCAGGTCTTCCTCGTTACCTCTCAACTCATCAAGTATTATGTCACTTTTGGGCTTGTGGTCCATGACATAGTCTTCCTCTAAGAACCGAGCGTTAGTACTTATAACGATCTTCTGGTCCGTAGGACTATAGAACATGCCACCCTTAGTTCCTTTCGGGTATCCTACAAACAGCCGTATTTCTGATCTAGGTTCTAACTTATCGGCGCCTTGTCGCAACACGTGTGCTGGACATCCCCAGATCCGAATGTGTCCCAAGTTAGGCTTACGCCCACTCCACAATTCCATGGGTGTAGTTGGTACCGTTTTGGTCGGAACCCTATTCAGAATATACGCCGCTGTTTCCAAGGCAAGTCCCCAGAACATAACAGGTAAATCCGAGTAACTCATCATTGATCGCACCATTTCCATAAGAGTCCTATTCCTTCTTTCTGACACACCATTCTGCTGAGGAGTATATGGTGAAGTCAGCTGGGATTCAATCCCATTCTCTGCCAAGTATGCCTTGAATTCTCCAGACAGGTACTCGCCTCCGCGATCAGATCGCAGGCATTTTATGGATTTACCACGAAGGTTCTCCACAAGAGCCTTGAATTCCTTGAACTTGTCAAAAGAATCACTCTTGTGGCGCATCAGGTAAATATATCCATACCTTGAGTAATCATCAGTAAAGGTGATGAAATACTCGTACCCTCCCCTTGCCTGAGTAGACATAGGTCCGCATACATCAGAGTGAATCAAATCCAATACTTGTTCAGCTCTACGTCCTTTACCAGAAAAAGAACGCTTGGTCATTTTACCCTCCGAACAGGATTCGCAGGTTGGAAGGTCCTCTCCTTCTATGCCGCTAATGAGACCATCAGCTTTCAACCTTTGAATTCTATTCGAATTAATATGACCTAGCCTTAGATGCCACAAGTATAATTGATTCATCTTAGAAGGTTCCTTTCTCTTATTGGTGTTCGTAGATGTGTTATTACTCTCGGTTAGTTGCATCGTGTTAGACTCAGGATTTAGAATATACAAATCGTCCACCAATGTACCAGAACAGACAATCTCACTATTTCTTCTTATGACCACAGAGTGATCAAAAGAAACAGAATATCCATTCAGAATTAACTTAGAAACTGAAATCAAATTCTTTCTAAAATTCGGTACATAAAGACAATTTTGTAAAACCAAAACCCTATCACTACTAAAACGTAAGTGAACGTCTCCCACTGCAACAGCCGCCACCTTCGCGGCATTGCCCATGTAGACCACGATCTCTCCCTCTCTAAGTCTCCGGGTTTCCTGGAACCCCTGCAATGAATTGCAGACATGGTCAGTGGCCCCCGTATCTACACACCAGGTGCTGGTAGATATCACCGCTGACAATGTTTCAGTGACTAAGGAAAATTTCGTACCTTTGATGAGAGGACAATCAGACCTCCAGTGCCCAAACTGCTTGCATCGAAAGCACTTGCCAGAAGGCTTGCCTTTCCCAATCCGTGGCTTTGAGCCACTGGGTTTCTTTGCACGCTCTTCCTCTAGCCTTGCCACAACAGCTTGTGATTCTCTTAACTTACGCACAAACTCCGCTCTCGTTGATTCCTTTTTAAGGGACTCATTGAGAGAGAATTCTGTGAGTATGTTAATCACCTCTTGCCCGGCTTCCACCCTATGTCTCAACATCATCCTGAGGTCATTTCGAATGTCCTCATCAGTTGGGACAACAGTGGATTCGGAAAGCTCAACAGTCTGAACAATGTCCAGATTTCGTTCCCAATCATCACCATATGGAACCGGTGAGTTATCATCCTTAAGTATATCACAAAGTGGGGTCACAGTCATTCTTAACCTATAAGCACATAAAACAGACAAACAATTTAATATCCGATATTATCTCCCTCAAATAATATCATTAAATCACTAATTACATCTAAAATCCCATCAGGTAAGGCAAGCCACGTGGTGTGGACGTTTACCCACCCAAATGATTTAGCAATTAGATTCTCTTCGGTCATACATCAATTATAGCGTGACCTCGTGGGGAGGAATACTATAACGCGTATCTAAGTGTAAACCATTACTCAGTACCAAAGTAAATTACTTAGAATCGCTACATCACCGCAAGCCACGTGGTGTGGACGTTTACTACACTAAGAGACTTTTATAATTGACTCCCAATTACTTGATCCATTTAATCTCGTAAATCAAGACGTGGAGAATCATAAGTGAAACTCGAAGTTTCTAACCAGTGATTCACCATGCGAACAACCCTATCTCTCATAAATGAGGGAGCCGAGCAGACAAACGACCCACCTATCAAAGAATGGCACGAAAGTCTCTAATTTGTGTCCTCTACATGACCAAGTGGCTCTGGCTCCATTCCACTCCCCGGGGTGAGAATGAGTCGACTTGAAATCAGCTTTGGAAAGACAAATTAGGCATTGTTTGATAAACTCAATCAATGTTTCTTGTAAGAGGAATTACAAGAACTCTCCTCCAATGACTTATCTATATATACCTCAAAGGCATATAAAAGTCACCAAGAGAGCAGCAATGGAGACCATGGGTATGTTTCCATACCCTCTCCCACTTAGCTTTTTACAATAAAGGGATACGCTATCTAGTGCATAAAATAAACACATATAGCATGCATACATGTAATAAAGCACATAGTATTATCACATAGTCAAAATAATTACTAGAATATTATTTTCCGACTATTATGGCTTCATCACATCCCCGTACGCATCTTCTAGTCTTTAGTCTTCGTTTCTTGAATGCTCCATGTGACGAATATTAATTTCCAATATTTAAATCTATTTATTTTCAATTAATCCAAAAGTTACTTAATTCGAAAATTAAGTCAATTGAATATATCAAAAATAAAATTAAATATTATTAATATTTTTATTTATTTTATTTTCTTTTTCCACTTCATTAAATCTCTAGAATAATCCATCCAAGTAAAACTTGGAATATTCTAGATGATATCTATAATGAAATAAAGAAATAAAATAATTAGGACTATTATACTTTTCCAAATTTATTTTATTCCTAATCCATGAATATTCCCATGAGTAGGAATAATCAAATAGGAAAAATAAATTTAGTACTAAATTAATTCTTTTTCTATTTTTCTAGAATATTCCATAAAGAAATACTCAAAATAGGAATTATGAATTAATTAGGAAAGTATATTTCCGGTAGGAGTAGTCCGGGTTGGGAGACCCCGAACCACCCCCGCCACGTCCGACCGCCAGCCACGGGGAGGAGCGCCGCCGCCCAGCACGCCGACAACCACCGAGATGGTGGCAGCCGCGGCTAGGGCAACCAGCCCCTAGCCCATGGCCGTTCGATCCGGGCATCGCACGGGATCGATCAAGTCGATCCCAAGCCCTCGTCCCTCTCGTCACCTCGTCTTCTCCGGCGGTCTACGATACGTCGATCCAATCGCAAAATTAAATTTACAAAAATCTAAATTACAATTCCGGTATCGATTCTATACACGAAATCGACCCTATACATTTTCCGGAAAAACAACGAACATAATAATAAATCCTAAATTCGGTCAACCCCCGAATTTTTACTATTACAAGCATTCACCACCAAAAACGAATCTCGACATGTCCGAGAGTTTAATAAAACCAACAATCACATGACAAAATAATTAAACGAATAATCATCAAGCCATAATAGTCGGAACCCTGCAAGGTAGAACAATTTTATCGAAAATACCGCGAACGTAAACCACGCTCTGATACCAATTGTTGGAATTCGCTATCCCGGGTTATCAAAATTGCGGAACCGATAACCCGAACGAACCTTTCGCCGGAGATCACACGAATACGACAACCATGCCGGGATACGACCGAAGCGCACAGCGAGGCCCGAAGGCCGCGCACGCCCCAGCCGCACCCCCACGGCCGCGCGCTTCGCGCGATGAGGGATCGATCGCGCTCGGGCGATCGATCGGGGTGGGGCTGCCCAGCAGCCCCCGCGGCGGGTCCGGCGACCCGCCGCCACCAGGAGGCCCCCGCCTTCACGGCGGGGTAGGGCACGGCACCAGCCCGTGCCCTAGCGATCGATCCCGCGATCGATCGCACACCCTCGGCCCAGCCGAGGGTTCGGCCTCCACTCCCCCACGCCGAAACCCTAGGCGGCGATCCGCGGTCCGGTGGCTTCGCCACCACCGCGTGATCGTTCGTCTAATCCGGGCTTCGATCTCGGATCTTCGTCCTACGGTATTTTCAATAAAACACAAATCGAACAATTAACAAGTGCGTTGAGAATTGTACCTACGATTCGTTGTTCGGAGAAACGAAATCGATGACCTCGTGATCTTCCCGCGTATTCCTTGCACTCCGTTCGAACGTCGGGTGGGCGACGAGCTATCGAACTTATGGATCCTCTTCACTCTCGGAACTTTATTGTTGGCGTTACGTAGGTTGAAAAGTGAAGACCATGTAGTGCTTTTATAGGCTACGAAGGGGATCAAAAGGAGAATAAATATTGGGCTTTAATATTGAAAATTAAATTGGGTCCAACCCAAATCCATTAATTCTTATCAATATTAATTTTATTTATTTTCCACTATATAAATAAAAATGACCTCCCAATATTATTCCATATTATACCAAATAATATTTCTCCAACTTAGTATTATTTATTCCGTGTATTTAAGATTTAAATATCCATGAATAAAATTTATTTATTGCTTAATAAATTTATTCATCTCTTATATCCGAGACTAGTACCACTCAACCTTATTTATTGTGCGGAACAAATCCACTCGCGAGGTTTACACAATAAATCCTTATGAGCTCATCTCGGGGATATTATCAACCCTTACGGGATACACTGCCCCTTCAAGAATTCACGGCATGCCATATATAAAATATAGTGACCCAACTTAACCGGTAATCAACCCAATAATTAAACCGGTTGATTCCTTTGGTAAATCAAAGTCACTTATATTAAATATACACACCCGCAATTGTTTCAGGGATTAAGAATAAAATACTCCGAGTCTCAAATCAATTATCGCCGAGCAATCCTAATTGATGAGTCTCAATCGATCCGCTCAATACACCAAGTGTACAAGTGTGATAAAATAATTAAGATAAATTATTTTCTCTCTCACACAACGACTATACCGATGGATTGGTCCGTGTCCATCTAGGTCGTGAGCAACTGTTCGATTAAATACGAGTAACCGATAGTATGATCTTCTGTGTGCCCATGCCCCACCATACTAACTACAACGTATAAAATCCAGGACTATAATTTGCATATATTTAATTAACAATAATTAAAAGCAAATGAATGTCTGTAATAGATAGGTAAATGAAAGTGCATACAGAGTTCAGAATACTCAAATCTAGACATTAAGTATACTACTCCATCAGTATGATCTTCTGTGTGGGCCCGACACACCATACTAACTACAACGTATAAAATCCAGGACTATATTTTGCATAATTAATTAATAATAATTAAATGCAAATAATTGTTTATTAATTAAATAGGTTAAATGCTATGACCGGGAGTTTACCGATACTTAAATCTAGACATTAAGTACATAACTCCAACATGACGAAGAAGACGAAGAGGACGAAGAAACGGGGGGGTCGATCATCTCCATGATCGATCCCCATGAGGATCGATCGACCCCACCATGGGGCTGCCCGCTAGGGCTTCCGGCCACGCCGGCCACCGGCGGTGGTGGCGCGTGGGCTGGGGGCGGCGGCGGTGGTGATCCCGGGCGGTGGTGGTCGGCGGTGGGGTGGTGTGGGGTCTCCCAACCCATGCTACTCCTACCATGATACGACTTTCCTAATTAATTCGGTTTTCCTATTTGAGTGTTCTTATTTTTAGGAACTCTCATGGATTAGGAAAAGAATTAATTGGAATTAATTTATTTCCTTATTGAGTATTCTCTTTTATGGGAACTCTCATGGATTAGGAAAAGAATTAATTTGGAATTAATTTATTTCCTATTTGATTATTCCTATTCTTGGGAATTTTCATTAGATGGAAATTAATTAATCATGGAAAGTAGAAGAGTCCTAATTTATTTTATTTCTTTATTCTATTATAGAAGTCTTCTAGAATATTCCAAGTCTTACTTGGATGGAATTCTAGAGATTTAATGAAATTAGATAGGAAAATAAAAGTAAATAGAAATATTAATAATATTTAATTTTATTTTTAATATATTCGATTGAATTAATTTTCGAATTGAGTAACTTTTGGATTAATTGAAAATAAATAGATTTAAATATTGGGATTAATATTCTCGTCACATGGAGCATTCAAGAACGAAGACTGAAGACTAGAAAATGCGTACGGAGATGGAATAAAGCCATGATAGTCGGAAAATAATTTTCTAGCATTATTTTGACTATGTGATACTATGTGCTTTATTACTTGTATGCATGCTATATGTGTTTACTTTATGCACTAGATAGCGTATCCCTTATTGTAAAAAGCTATGTGGGAGAGGGGATGGAAACATTCTCATGGTCTCCATTATTGTTCTCTTGGTGACTCTTATGGACTTTTGAAGTTCGTATAGACGAGTCATTGGAGGAGAATTCTTGTAATTCCTTTTACAAGAAACATTGATTAAGTTTATCAAACAATGCCTAATTATTCTTTCTGAAGCTGACTTCAAGTCGACTCATTCTCACCCCGGGGAGTGGAATGGAGCCAAAGCCACTTGGTCATGTGGATGACACAAATTAGAGACCTTCGTACCATTTCTTCAAATTGATCGATTGTCTGCTCGGCTCCCTCATCTAATGAGCGATAGGGTTGTTCGCATGGTGAATCACTGGTTAGAAAACTTCGAGTTTCACTTATGATTCTCCGCGTCTTGATTTACAAAAATCGAATGGGTTCTTGTAATTGGGAGTCAATTATAAAAGTCTCTTGGTGTAGTAAACGTCCACACCACGTGGCTTGCTATACTAACGGATTTTGGATTAGTTGATGTAGACAGTTATAAGGAATTGTGAAGAGTTGTGAAGTTGTCGTAAACGTCCACACCACGTGGCTTGCGGTGATGTAGCAATTCCAAACGATTTACTTTAGTACTGAATAATGGTTTACACTTAGATACGCGTTATAGTATCCTTCCCCACGAAGTTACGCTATAATCGATGTATGACCAAAGAAAATCTAATTGCTAAATCATTTGGGTAGGTAAACGTCCACACCACGTGGCTTGCCATACCTAATGGGATTTTAGATGTAATTAGTAATTTAATGATATTATTTGAGGGAGATAATATCGACATTAAATTGATTGTTTGTTTATATGTGCTTATAGGTTTAGAGAATAGCTATGAATCCACTTTTGTTGATACTCAAGGAGTTCAATGCACTGGTTCCATACTGTGTTGGATGGAATAAAGAATTAGACATTACTCAGACTGTAAAGGAGTACAAAGATGTACTCAGTGAAACTTGTCCTCCTAGACCTACAATTGTCTCAACTGATGAGGAAATAGCTGATTTTGAGAAGTGGGACAGTGCTCTTGCATTAGCCGCTAATCATGATATCATGCTTAAACTCAAGCTGATGTTTAGACACGATGTAAAGGCTAGAAAAGAGGCGATGAGGATACTCATAAAGGTCAGTTGCTTCGAGGAAACGCTTGAACACGTTTTTGAGATGCTAGATCTTTTAGAAGAGTTGAGACAATCGCAAGCTCTTATAGCCAAGGCCAAAGGTTTCGAACCTAAAGGCTTACATAAGGGAAAGGAGAAGAAGGCAAAGGAATCCAGTAGTCCTAAAGGACTTGGACCACAGGGTGGGATAAGGAAGCCTTCTGGCAAATATCCCCAAGGAAAGCAGTCTGAGTACTGGGGGTCTATATCTTGTCCTCTCAAAGGTACGAATTTTTCTTTAGTCGTAAAAACATAGTCAGCGGTATTATCTACCAGAAATCTGGTGTGTAGATATGGAACCACTGACGGTATGTGCATTTTTGAATGCAGGGGTTCCATAAAACCCGGCGACTTAGAGAAGAAGAGTTCGAGTCTACATAGGCAAAGCTGTAGAGGAGGCAGCGGTTGCAGTGGAAGACATTTATCTGCTTTAGTAGTTATAGGATTTCATTTCAAAGTTTATTGCTTTATGTACCCTTTATTTTAGAAAGAACTTTGTTCTGTTTTTTCTATTATTAATGAATGGATATTTTATTTCTTTAATCATTTGATGGTTTGGATAAGAAATAATGGTGTTATCTATTCTGGTACATTAGATAGCAATATATGAATGATGAATCCTTAGTCTACCACGATGCAACAAACCGTTATATAACTTGTTTTACTAATTAGATGAATTTCTTTGTTAAATCATTATACTTGTGAATTCTTATACAGTAGAAACTCCATACAGTCATATCGTTGGGACCGGAAAAAAATATTACTATAGAGAGTGTTGGGGGATGAAAAATCAATTTGTACACGTGGAAAGGCAGGCCCGCCCGCGGTGCTCAAAACCGACAAAGGGAGTCTAGGCCGAACACCGGGTCCGAGCCCATGCAAACCATGCATAAACGTAGCCCTGGAAAACCGACGAAGGGAGGGGAGCTGCGCTGATCCTCACGACCCGACAACTAGGGAGCGACGTCCCGAGCCAGAAAACAGGGCACGCCCCGCGACGAGTCCCAACCGGACCCCGGGCCCGGGCTCATGCAGCGCGCTCGAAGCGCCACCCCGGGCCGAGCAAAAAGCAGCACGCTCCTATGATTGATCTAAAAGGACACGCCGGGAAGCACCCTCGCCAAGGTCCCTGAACGGAAGCCGCACAAACCCAACCGAACTCAGGTCCCGGGCCTCGCTTAAACCCAGCTCGGAAACGTGCCCCGGCATTTAATGATCCTAGAGTAGACTTAACGTGTCGTGATGTCGTGGCTATGCATGAGCATGTGCTCTCGCCTATAAAAGCCGGCCTCCCCGTCTCATTGTAAGGGTGGCGAAAAATACGATTAAAAGTATTATCGAAATAAAAGACATTATCTTCTTGAGCTCGGATTCTTATCCTTTTCCCCCCGGGTCTAGAAATTTCAGCCCTTTCTACATAAAAATTTACTTGGTTTTGAAATTACGTCTTCGACGTAGGATACCAACTTTTCGTGAAGTCGGTCTTAAACACTGTCACTTCAGCAACTTCATTTGCACACACTCAGCTCTGCTTGCTATGTATGTTGTTCGGTGTTTGTGGTGTGCTCGAACTCAACAAGAGTAAAGTAAAGTGCTGAAGACAAGGTTGTATAATAGTTTCATTTCATTGATAAACAAAACTAACTATTACACTTGTGGAGAAAGGTAGACGGTATGATCAAGAGTCGTATCCCAAGTGACGCAGCACTCCAACGAACTAATGATCTAGTACTATATCACCTAGAGCTAAATCGCATAACTCTACTATCGGTGCACAGCACAAAACAACTACCAAAACTCTTAAAGCTATAAGCCGTAAACAACGAACGTTGATACTCAGATATCGGATTTCGTTCTCTAAAAATCGTCAAAGGATGTCATCCAACTCCATGGGTATATATAGTAGTCTCGCACATGTGAAGCCTTGAGATAGTGCAATCTGATTGGTCACATGCTTGGCCTACATCACAATTCCACGGATGACATCACTTTCGGAATCTTCGATTCTTGAATCTTGGAATCTTGAATCTTCGATTCTTGAATCTTCGATTCTTGTAACTTCAGTCTTCAACACATCTTGACTCCGTCGATCTCAATACTTCATCTTCAACTTCATCGTGGTGAACACTCGTCGTTGAACACTTCGTATTTCATCGTCTTCATTGTCGTCGATATAGTTGAAGTAGTAAACAACACAACATGCATCAGTTGACACATGAAGTGAAAAGAGGCACGGCGTGCGACTCCAGTCGCACGGAATGAAGAGAGCATATCATGCGACTCCTGTCGCATGAAGTGGAGTGCACAGATTCGTGCGACTCCTGTCGCACGAGTTGAGGAGGGCTGATTGTGCGACTGCTGTTGCATGGAGAAGGAAAAGAGGAAGTGGCAGGGCGTGCGACTCCTGTCGCACGCATTTCATGCGACGCCTGTCGCATGAATAAGGAGCTGCAGCGTGCGACTCCTGTCGCACGGTTGAAGGAGCGGTGTCATGCGACTCCAGTCGCATGAGATGAACACTCGGAGCGTGCGACTCCTGTCGCACACACTGGCAGGTGTACTGTGTGCGACTCCTGTCGCATGGAATGATGATGCAAGGTCATGCGACACAATTCGCATGGTCTTGATAGATGGACATCATGTTGAACATTTAGCATTCACTCAACCTACACCTGAAATCAAAGACAAAAACAACAAACACATGTTGTCGCCAAAACTAACATCTACAATCTCCCCCTTTTTGGCACAACTCGTGTGACCAAAGGTTAGTAACGGAGATACACATAACTCCCCCTCAAACAAGGCATATCGAAACAACTAAGAAAAATAACCATCAAACAAACATTCAACAACTAAGCATCATCAATGAATAGATATGAAAAACAATAACTTAGTTCCGAATCCATTATCAAAACATCAAAACAAGGTTCAACGAAGCAGATATGAAAAACATGCATGATGGAAAATATCAAGTCTTATGCATGCATGAGATAGATAAAACAACATAAATTAAAATTGTTCAGAAGTTAAGCAAGATATGAAAGACTTCAAGTCTTCGGAGAACCGACTGGAGATGGTGAACGCACTGGAGTGGTATGTGGTGAAGCTTCACCAGACTTCATCTCTTCATCATCAACTCCAGCTTCATCACCTAAGTCTTCCTCTGCTTCATCTCCATCAGTTTCGAAGTCATCATCACGGTTGCCGTAGACTTCATACTCACCGAACTCATCTTCACCAAGTTTGATTCTCTCTTCATCATCATCATCATCGTCATGACCAAGATCTTCAATATCAATATCTTCATCCCTCAAACCGTCAGACGGCATCGCACGCGACGCCTCTGGATGTGTAGTATCATCACCATCAGAACCATCAACTTTTCCCTTACCCTTTCTCAACATCTCAAATACTTCACCCGCCATCATCTCGCGGACACCCTCATCACTTTCGTCTTCGCTCTCAGCACGTTTAGGCTTGACTAGATCAGCCATTGCTTCCTTGATACCATCTTTGATCAGCTGAAAGATGAATGTATCACTTAAGCCTTGGCCAGATGACCCAGCACGAGATACTCCACCCAATCCTCCCCCTTGATGGGTTAGCTGGTGAAGGTAAGTGAAAGCGGCTTTCTGGTCTTTCTGAGCATCCAACATCTCAGCGAGGGCAATGGCATGAGCGGCTTGTTTACGCTCAAGGCGTTGAGTCGTAGTGAAACACTGATGTATCGCAGCCGAGGGAACAACAGACCGATTGTTGTGCATTGGGTGATAGGGATTTTCTTTTGGTGGTAAACCAGACTGAGGACCATACTTTTGAGGCGCTACCTTCTCTCGCTTCCCTTTCTTGACATCAGTAACATCTTCAATCTCAACTCCCCCAACATTCTCAATTTTGATTACCTCTGGTCAACGACGCTTAGGTGCAGAGGTTTCAAGCTTAGCAGAAGCTGAACGCTTCTTCGTCTTAACCGGCGACGGAGGTGGAGTGATGGGGTCGTCAACATCTTCCCTTTTGGTGAACGTCGTCCACGGCAAATCATACACACGATTCTTGAGAAAAGTAGGAGTCATGTTGATATGCGAATTCTTTTTCAACTTCCTCTCAGTCTCCGTCATCGGAGTGAACTTCTGTTCAATCAGCATCCCGTATATCAGGCAGGGATGAGTCAGATGCATGCGTCTATTCTCCTCAACCTCTGATTGCTGAATGAGTAAAGAGTTAGGGGCCTTGGCTATCCTGCAGATATCCGCAAAGATCATCTCGCCGAGGTCCACTTGTTCACCGCATCCGAAGCGGAAAATCGTATGCATCAACTTGGGAGATAGATAATCCTCATCAGGATGAGCAGCCCAGTTTGTCACCCCCAACCTATGCAGAGTGTCGTAGAAGGCAGATAGCTTGATAGGAGGAGGTAGGGGTGACTTAACCTTTCCTTGAGTTAGGAATGAACCAACCTTTGTTGCGTTCATTCGATCATCATCAGATGGAGTAGTCCAAGTACCATCAACCTCGACCCGCTTAAAGAAGATGTTAATGTTCAAAGGTCGGAGGGTGTACAACTTACTACGAAACACGAAACGTCCATACATCGGGCTGGAGGGATCAGCGAACTCAGGCGTCAGATTAGCATAGAACTTCTGAACGATCGGAATAGAATAGCGATAGGTTGCTGTAACAGATTCTAACAGCTTCATATCATCCAGAAACTTAGTAATGCCGTACTCCGCATAGTCCTGAGGACGAATAGTACGATCAGCAAGTATCGGCAAATTCTCAATCAAACCAAGACGACGCTCGGCCGCGGGATAGAAGAAGTCGGGTTTGTAGTGCTTCCCGCACTCTTCAACAGTCTGATAATAAACAACCTCAGCAGTGGCTCCAGTTGAGCCAGAGGTGGTAGGAGCATGAGGCGGCTTCCTCGAATCATGAGACAAAGTCTTCTCTCCCTCACCGGAGCCGGAAGACTTTTTCTTTGACCCTCCAGCGGAGTCAGTAGGAGTAGCAGAGATAACTTTTGGCGGAGTAGTCTGAGCAGATGAGATAGAGGGAATAACTTTCTTAGGATTAGCAGTGGCGGAGATAGAGAGTTTGGATTTCCTCTGTTCAGTGGTGACGTCAGATGACGTCTTCTTAGTAGTGGCACCGGGGCCAGAAACAGTTTTCTTCTCACCCGCAACACCAGCAGCAAGCGTCGGGGGCTTAACAATTTTCTTTCCATCATCGGTCATGAACCCATCATCGACCAACTTCTTGTATTCAGAAGGGGATACAAGACCCTTATAGCAACGAAGGAAGTTAGAGGGATACTTCTTCAGCTGTTGTTCAGTCTTAGTACTAGGGCCTCCACTCTTCGACACTGAGTGGGCAGGTTTAGCGGGTTGCGATAGATCGACAGACGGTGACTTGCCACCACGATTATCCATCTTATCCATGTGTTTCTGAAGGGCGTGAAGAGCCTTCTTCTTTGAATCGGGCGAGGGAGCATCTCGCCAAGTCTTAGTAAGTTCAGTGAGAACTTCTTTGTCGATCTCATCAAACACATTACCAGCAGAAGACGACATACTGATAGTAGCGAGAGTTAGTACGAGCGATGATCTAAGAACCTAAGAGAATCACAGGTGCCTGAAGCACGAGGCAAGAGACTGAGAGTCGAACGTCGAACGTCGAACGCCGGATGCGTGAAGCTAGAGATCAACACTCAACCACGAAGGCAAGACGCAAGCACAGAGAATAGGATACTTAGGATTTCAGTTTGCAAGTAACCCTAAACCTTGATTTCAATGGCCTATATATAGGAAAAATTTGGGCCTGCTCGTCTTGGACAAAAAGACCTGCGAAAAAGCCCACTTAACAGTACAAAATTGGCCCATCAGTACAAAAATCGAATAAAATATAATAAAATAATAATCTGAAAAACATAAGAAATATTCTAAGTAAAAAAAAATTTAAAAAATTTCAAAAATTTTCGAAAATTTTCGTCGACGAGCATGATGTAGCAATGACGTTCATCGTCGGATATGAGGTTGGCGGAGATGAAGTGTTGTGGCATAGCATCAGGTTGGCGGAGATGAAGTGTTGTTCAAGCCATGCGACTCCTGTCGCATGCGACTGGCGTCGCACAAACGGCGTGCGACCAGCGTCGCATGACACAGCGTGCGACCAGCGTCGCATGAAAGCTGTGCGACTAGCGTCGCATGATGAGGTGTGCGACCAGTGTCGCATGTTGAGTTGTGTGACCGGCGTTGCAAGAAACTTGCATGATCAACTTCGAATGAGGAGTTATGCACTGGAAGCTGCTACACTCATCTTTCGCCTTAAGGATTGTACTCCACGAGATACTGAACATGAGTTATAAGAATATCAAAAACAACACATCCCGAATTAGTATTCAAGCGTTCAGCACACTGCAAACATTCAAAAACATTTTAGTGGAGATTCAATCGGTGATACCAGGCAGTGAAGAGCAAATATTTTCCCAAAAAAAAAATTTCACTTTTCATCAATCTCCAAAACAAAAATATCACACAAGGTGAATAAAAACTTTGAGGTATAATGAAATATCTCTCGAAGTAAAAACCGGTGAAACGGACCGAAGTATGTTGAAATAAGTTTAACTTGTCCTTCGTCGCAATCACAAGAACGCAATCGTGTTTCATCGGAACATATATGGTGAGTTAACACCGCACAAGAGATTTTAATTCATGAGTGTAAGGTGAACTCTTAAGGCACTCCACTTGGGACAAGCGTTACTACAATCAGAGGGGAGCAAGGTTCGACCTGCGTCCTCCAGACGAGTTTTAGCTTTTAAAATGAAATGCAACAGATGCTCATTACAGCAATCAGAGGGGAGCAAGGTTCATCCTGCATCTCCGAAGTGTGATGGTTGAGCATCTTAAATTATAGCGTCTATGTGCTACCTTTCGAAGAGGGGAGCCGGCGGACAAAGTGATCCGGCGTCCTCCGTTACTCAGTATTATAAATCAATGCAAATGAGCTTATGGGAGTTATATGCCAAGTTCACATGTTTACACTCAGAGGAATAAATGCACTTGGGTTCGAAGACTAAAGCGGCCCCGATCCATGTTCATCTTATTAGATTAATCCACGACGATCCATAGTGCGTATTCAGAAGTAAAGAAAACAATCTTTCAGACTTCAAAATTTTCGTGAACTCTTAGAGAGAACACATGCAGAGAGAATTTCTTAAATTTTTGAATCTCTCAAAGTCAAGAGGTTTGGTGAAGATGTCAGCAATTTGTTTTTCTGTTGAAATATGTTGTAGACTGACTATATCACGATCAACCAAATCTCTAATGAAATGATGTCGAATGTCGATGTGTTTAGTGCGAGAATGCTGAACAGGATTTTCGCTGATTTTGATAGCACTTTGGTTATCACAGTACAGCACCAAGGGAGCACTCTCGATAAGATAATCATTCAACATCTGCTTTAGCCAAAGCAATTGAGTGCAGCAACTCCCGGCTGCAACATACTCTGACTCAGCTGTCGATAGAGCGATGCAATTTTGCTTCCGACTATGCCATGACACTATGTTATTGCCAAGGAAGCAGCAGCATCCAGACGTGCTCTTTCGTTCATCATTGTCACTCGCCCAATCCGCGTCGGAGAAACCGACAAGATTTGCTGTAGTGTCACACGCATACCAAAGACCGAGGTCAGAAGTTCCAGAGATGTAGCGGAGTATCCGTTTCACAGCTCGTAGATGGTCCTCCTTAGGATCAGCTTGGTACCTGGCACACATACAAACACTAAACATTATATCAGGGCGAGTAGCAGTTAAATAAAGTAAACTCCCAATCATAGAGCGATAGAGAATTTGATCAACACTTCGACTCTTAGTCGACATAGATAGCCGATCAGTTGTCGCCATGGGAGTGTTGGCAGGCTTGGCATGGTGCATCTCAAACTTCTCAACCATATTCTTCGCATATTTGCTTTGTGAGACGAAGATCCCATTTGGTCGTTGAGATATCTGAAGACCCAAAAATTGATGTAGCTCTCCTTCAAGACTCATCTGAAATGTTGAAGACATAGAGTCCGTGAAAGCTTTCACGAGCTTGGGGCACGTAGCACCAAATACAATATCATCAACGTAAATCTGGGCAACCATCATGTGTTTGCCATCACGCTTCAGGAATAGAGTCTTGTCGACTGAGCCACGTACAAACCCAAACTTGAGTAGATAATCAGTCAGACAACCATACCACGCCCTCGGAGCTTGCTTCAACCCGTATAAAGCTTTGTGAAGTTTGTAAACATGATTTGGCTTCTTAGGGTCCTCGAAGCCTTTCGGTTGAGCAACATACACTTCTTCTTCTAGTACTCCATTTAGAAATGCAGCTTTGACATCCATTTGTCTAAGTTTGATGCCGAGATGGCATGCAATACAATCAGAAGACGAATAGACTCAATGCGAGCAACTGGAGCAAAGGTTTCATCAAAATCTATCCCTTCCACCTGGGCATAGCCTTGTGCAACGAGACGAGCTTTGTTTCGCACAACTTGGTTATGCTCATCCGTTTTGTTTTTGAAAATCCATTTGGTCCCAACAACATTGATGTTCGAGGTACGGGGAACCAAGGACCAAACATTGTTTCTCGTGAACTCGTTAAGTTCTTCTTGCATAGCCATTATCCAGAAGTCATCCTTCATCGCTTCGTTGTAATTTTTCGGTTCCGTTTCAGATAGGAAGCAAGAGACACCGATTTCATGGCACACAGCAGAAGTGCAAATGTTATAGAGTTCATCAGGAGAAGGAATTTGTTTCTTCGAGCGTGTAGTTCGCTCGTTCATATTTCCAATCATCTGAGTCGGAGGATGACGTTTTTGAATGTACCCAGGTGCTTCTCTAGGAGCGTCAGCTGGGTTGTCAACTTGTTCATTTTCTTCATCATCAGACGATGAAGTGTCATTATTTCTCTGACTAGTCTCTCCAACTTCAGATGAAGTGTTAGGAGTAGGAATGTCTGGCATCTCAGTAGTGGGAGTAGATGGAATTGTACGATACTCCAGAATCCCTTCCTTAACCCAATTTTCGTTGGCATCCTTTCCGAGAAAGTCTTGTTCATCAAAGTTGATGTTAACAGTTTCAAGAACTTTCTTAGTTCGGAGGTTGTAAGCACGATAAGCATGACTATTCTGACTATAGCCAACGAAGATACCACGATCAGCTTTGGCTTCAAACTTCTTTAGAGGATCACGATCCTTCAAGATATAGCACGTGCAGCCAAAGACACGAAAGTGAGATACAGATGGCTTCTTGCCATTCACAAGTTCATAGGCGGTGGTTGCCTTTGTGCCAGATCGAATGCTAATACGATTCAGAATATATCCAGCAGTAGAGACGGCTTCCGCCCAAAAGATACGAGCAAGATTTTTCGAGATTAGCATGACACGAGCCATCTCTTGCAATGTACGGTTCTTCCGTTTGGCGATCCCATTCTGTTGTGGTGTTTTAGGAGCCGAGTATTCATGATGAATCCCCTTCATCAGACAATATTCATTGAAGCTAGAATTTTCGAATTCAGTCCCGTGATCACTCCTGATCCTCTTCACCTTAGCTTCATGATTCGTTCTAATCCATTTCACAATACCTTTGAAAGCATTGAAAGTCTCATCCTTGGTGGCAAGAAATCTCGTCCAAGTATAGCGAGAGAAATCATCAACAACCACCAGCACGTACTCTTTCTTAGCAATACTCTTCACTTCCATTGGACCCATGAGATCCATGTGAAGTAGTTCAAAGGGAGCAGAAGTGCTCATCAGTGTTGGTAGTGCAGGATGAGGAGTTCTCGTCAGCTTACCCTTCTGACAGTCACCACACACTCTTTTCTCAATTTTGGGGAGTTGAGAGATTCCTCGAACTATCTCCCCCTTAACCAGTTTGCTCAAGTTTCGAGTGCTAGTGTGTCCAAGGCGTTGATGCCACAAGTCGACTTCATCAGGAACGGTCACAGAGAAACAACTATACTCAGTTGTATAACAATTATTCTTCGCACGTGGACCTTCCATGATGCACTTCCCTTCAACATCAAAGACCTTGCAAGAGTCTTTATCAAAACTAACATTCAGCCCTTCGTCACACAGTTGGCTGATGCTGATGAGATTTGCCACGAGTCCCTTCACATGAACAACATTTCGGATGGGTGGCAATCCCTTGATATGCAGCGTTCCCTTACCCATGACGACGCCTTTAGCTCCCCCTCCAAACACTACGGGAGAGCCAGTCATAGGCTCATATTCTTTCAAGAATTTTTTAGTTCCAGTCATGTGTCGGGAACACCCGCTGTCGAAATACCAAATGCCTTTGTTTCCAGAGTCGGAGGAATTCAGTGCAACATTGCAAAAGATGAGCTCTCTAGGTCTCCATGCAGTTGAAGTGGCAGAATTAAGTTTAACTTCACTCTTTTGGGACTTAGGCACCCACTTCTTTTTCACAACAAAATTTCGAGACTTAGTCTCTGTGACTGGTTTCAAGGTTTTGTCAACTCTTGAGTTAGGAGTAATGTGTTTCTTCAGACTCTCAGCACCTCCAATCTTCTTCTTCTCAGTCATCAGACCCCGGTTGACGTCATCTCTCAGCTTAAAGCAGAAAGGTCTAATGTGTCCGGGCTCATTGCAGTAGTGACACACATATTTTCTCTTATGACGAGCTTCAACCTTCTTCGAAGTTTTAACCATGACAGGTTTTGAGCGAGATAGTTTATCATTTAGTTTTACGTTCTGAGATTTACTCAACTTCTTCAGCAACGTCTTCTCGTATGGCAAGATACCACGAGGATGTTTCACAATGGACTTAGGAAATTGATATGTCTCCGTCTTCAAGTTAGTAGTCGAGATTGACTTTTGAGTTTCAGTTTTCGGAGATGTAGCAACCTTCTTTCCTTCAGCAATTTCCTTTCGTTTCAAACTTTCAGAATCATCTATTTTCATACTCTCAGTAGAGTCAGTAGAAGCTTTGACAAAAGTCACTTCTTTCGTTTCAGGTGCAGTATAGATAGATTCAAAAACTTTCTGAAAACCAAGTCCAACACGACCTGGGTTCATGTACGATGCGGCATTGTCAAACACTGAAGAGTTAGTATTCATCTTTCTCAACAGTTCATCAGTCATCTGAAGCTTCTCCTTTAGAACATAACGTTCTTTGTCACACATAGCTAGATCAGTTTGAGCTTTCATCAAGGATGACTTTAACTCATCATTCTCGGCGTCGGTGTTCTTGAAGAGAGTTTGGAGTTTCTTCACTTCTGATGTTTCCTTCTTCAGTGATGCCTTTAGTTTCGAGTTTTCAGAACTCGACTTCTCAAAAGATTCTCTCAGTTCGACAACCTCTTTGTAGTATTTGTGTTTCTCTTCGAAGAGAGCATCAAATTTAATTTTCAGAATTGTCAGAGAGTTATTCAGCCTTACCTTTTCATCTTCCGTCTTCTCAACCGAGTTTCTCAAACCAACGACCACATCACTCATCTTGTGTTTCTCATTCAAGAGTTCAGTAATAGATTCTGTCAGAACCGTCAAAGACACTTCGAGTGTGTTATTCTCAGTGATAGCTAAGTCATGTAGACTCATCAATTCAGCATGATTCTCTCTCAGAGTGAGAAGTTCATCACGCACAACTTCAGCTTGACACACTTCAGGAGTCATGTCTATCTCTTCAGCTTCAGATTCAGATTCATCATCTGAGAAAATATCGTCATCACAGAAATTTCGATTCTCTGAGGCCAGACGGAAAATGTTGTCTGCAGTAGCAGTATCCTTCAGAAAGGCATCAAGTTGAAAGTTTTCAACTTCAAAATTCGCAAGGTCAAAACCTTCATCAAACGTGACAACTAGAGCGTTGTCCTCGTCTTCATCCGAGTTATCATCACCAGACCCATTGTTTTCAGATAACACATCTTCATCATCGATCACCACATAGCTCACTGGTAGCTTCTTCTTTCGATGCAAGTTAGGACACTCATTCTTGACGTGTCCATATCCCTTACATTCATAGCATTGCATCTTAGATACATCTTTACTAGTGGAAGTGTATGGTGATAGCTTTGTGCCTTTAAACTTCTTGTCAGATGAAGACCCCTGATTCCGATTGTCTGGAGTGTTCGGATATGAGTTAGAACTTTTCTGAAATTTTCGGAAATTTCGAGCTCGGTTCTTTCTCTTAAAGTCTTGTTTCACAAGATAGGTGACTATGTCAGTCAGCACAGCAAGCTTGTCTGGGTTGTTCGAGTTCATCAACCGTTCAATATCTTCAGCTTCCTCATCATCAGACTCATTCATATCAGCTGAGAAACTACTTTCAGAATTCTCATTTTTCAACCGAGGTTGTTGAGATTTCGTGCTTCGTGAACTCTTTCCTTTCTCAGAAATCTTAAGAGCAGTCATCGGCTCATAGACAAGAGACATGTCTGGGTTGCTTCGAACCTTGAGAGTTAAGTCGTAATTTCTCAAGTCAGCCATCAAGTCAGCATAATCCCAGTTTTGATTTCCATCATTACGTGCTTCAATAGTTAGCACCTTGCTCTCGAATCTCGAGCTTACACTTGATAGAACCTTCTCGTAGATCATGATAGCAGGAAAGACTTCTCCCAGTTCAAATGCCTCATTAACATATCTCATCACCTTGTCTAGATAGTCATTTATGTCTTCATCTTCTCTCATACGGAGTTGATGAAATTGGGCAGTTATAGTTCGAATCTTTGAGCGCTTAACAGCGTGACTACCCTCACATGTTCTCTGCAGTGTCTCTCATGCATCTCTGGCAGATGTGCAATTTTTGACCAACTGATACATGCTGAGGTCCAGCCATTCACATATAAGTAGAAGAGCTTTGCTATTCGCAGTAGACAAGTCATGCTCTTCTCTGGTCCAACTACGCTCAGGTTTAGGAGTTCTAAGACCATCAGCATCTTCAGTGTAAGGACGCTCCCATCCTTCCAACACAGCCATCCAAGCTCTTGAATCAAAGCCCTTAATTCTAGCAGATACTTTCGCTTTCCAGTTCGAGTAGTTTTGATGAGTAAGCATAATAGGTTTCTGAACAAACATAGACGACTCCATTGTAGCGGAAATATGGAGTCAAGTAACGGATCACGTCTTATACGTATGACGTCCCGCTCTGATACCAATTGAAATTACGTCTTCGACGTAGGATACCAACTTTTCGTGAAGTCGGTCTTAAACACTGTCACTTCAGCAACTTCGTTTGCACACACTCAGCTCTGCTTGCTATGTATGTTGTTCGGTGTATGTGGTGTGTTCGAACTAAACAAGAGTAAAGTAAAGTGCTGAAGACAAGGTTGTATAATAGTTTCATTTCATTGATAAACAAAACTAACTATTACACTTGTGGAGAAAGGTAGACGGTATGATCAAGAGTCGTATCCCAAGTGACGCAGCACTCCAACGAACTAATGATCTAGTACTATATCACCTAGAGCTAAATCGCATAACTCTACTATCGGTGCACAGCACAAAACAACTACCAAAACTCTTAAAGCTATAAGCCGTAAACAACGAACGTTGATACTCAGATATCGGATTTCGTTCTCTCAAAATCGTCAAAGGATGTCATCCAACTCCATGGGTATATATAGTAGTCTCGCACATGTGAAGCCTTGAGATAGTGCAATCTGATTGGTCACATGCTTGGCCTACATCACAATTCCACGGATGACATCACTTTCGGAATCTTCGATTCTTGAATCTTGGAATCTTGAATCTTCGATTCTTGAATCTTCGAATCTTGAATCTTCGATTCTTGTAACTTCAGTCTTCAACACATCTTGACTCCGTCGATCTCAATACTTCATCTTCAACTTCATCGTGGTGAACACTCGTCGTTGAACACTTCGTATTTCATCGTCTTCATTGTCGTCGATATAGTTGAAGTAGTAAACAACACAACATGCATCAGTTGACACATGAAGTGAAAAGAGGCACGGCGTGCGACTCCAGTCGCACGGAATGAAGAGAGCATATCATGCGACTCCTGTCGCATGAAGTGGAGTGCACAGATTCGTGCGACTCCTGTCGCACGAGTTGAGGAGGGCTGATTGTGCGACTGCTGTCGCATGGAGAAGGAAAAGAGGAAGTGGCAGGGCGTGCGACTCCTGTCGCACGCATTTCATGCGACGCCTGTCGCATGAATAAGGAGCTGCAGCGTGCGACTCCTGTCGCACGGTTGAAGGATCGGTGTCATGCGACTCCAGTCGCATGAGATGAACACTCGGAGCGTGCGACTCCTGTCGCACACACTGGCAGGTGTACTGTGTGCGACTCCTGTCGCATGGAATGATGATGCAAGGTCATGCGACACAATTCGCATGGTCTTGATAGATGGACATCATGTTGAAAATTTAGCATTCACTCAACCTACACCTGAAATCAAAGACAAAAACAACAAACACATGTTGTCGCCAAAACTAACATCTACAGGTTTGGTAGTCGTTGCGAAACCCTCGTATCCATCCCGTACTTCATTCTTTCCAACAAAAACGACCCAAAACAGTTGGCGCTAGAAGGAGGGGGTTGTATTTCTAGACCCAGGAAAAGAGCTTTGGTGAAGAAATGTCCAGCCAGGAGCAAGACGGAGCCACGGCGACAGACTCTTCCAAATCCGCCACTCGGGGAGGAAAGATGCCCGCGGAATATGAACCCGCGGTCCCGGCACCGACCACACACGGATGCTATCCCGCGTCGGAGGCCGAGATCCACTTGAAGGAGCTAGGTTCTCGACGAATCGCTCGTCGCCAGGTGCGAAGCAGATCCGAAGCGCGACGTTTGAAGCGTCACCTGCTCACCGAACGGCACAACCGGCGCGCGCGCCCCGGCCCACGCCGAGACCCACCAGTTCCCGCTACCCCGGCTCTCTTCTCGGGCAGTATGCTCGATACCCCCGAGAAGATCGACGAAGTAATGGCCAGCTTGGCCCAGCGTAAGCACCCTCTTACTACTCCTATATCCCTATCATCGAGAAAACAGGTTGAAACCAGCGCGTTCGACCGCCTCGGACCGGGGCAAGCGAGTCATGACCAGCGCCTGCCCCCGGCTAGAAGGCTGATGTTCGATCTGAACGATCCAGCCGAATACCTATCCGCGTCGACGGGACACGAGGCCCCGGGGCTCGGAACAACCGACGAGCGGGAGACTCACGGCAGACGCGGGTCTCATCCCGTCGTCCCATGTCCAACGGCGTCGGGACCCGAGGCAGGACTCCGCGACCTGTACGAGAAAGTGACCGAGGTGGAGAGAAGGCTCGCCGAGGCCCAAGTCAAGCCCGAACGCGTCGACTTCTGCAAGGAGCCATTGGCGTTAGAAGTCGAGCACGCCATCATGCAGTACGAGATCCAGCCCCTACAGACCGCCCTCTATGACGGGAAGACGGACCCCGAGGTCCACCTCAGCCGCTTCCGCACCTACATGTCGGGACGAGGTGCTAGCGACGCCGCGAGGTACCGGCTGTTCCCACTCACCTTAGGGGACACGACCCACAATTGGTTCGCGGGGCTACCCTCCCGATCCATCCACTGCTTTGACGACTTGGTCCAACGTTTCGTCGCCCACTTCGCCTCAAAGGTCAATCGACTCGAGCAAAGCCAGAGGTTGATCGGGGTCCGGCAGGCGGCGGACGAGAGTGACGAGTCATATGTGGACCGGGTAGGGGACATCCTGCTCGGTGGCGAGGAGGTCGGCGACGATTTGAAATTGCACACCGCCATGAGCGGACTCCGGAAGAACTCGGAGCTATTCAAACACCTGATGCTTTGCTACCCTAGGAGCTATGAAGATTTCCGCATCAAAGCCGGGGCCCAGTGCTGGTTCCAGCGTCTTATGCGAGGAAACGAAAGTGCCCCGGAGCAAAAGAGACGGGACGCGGAGCCCGTGGACTGAAGGGTCGCACCTGCCCCGCGAAAGGCCCCCTACAAGCCGTACGAGCAGGGCCGGCCGCTTCCGGGCTACAAAGAGATGGAGGTGAAGCTCGTCGCACTGACGGGTCAGGACACCATGACTATGATGGAGGTTCTGTTAGCCACCGGAGGAGACATCCTAGTAAAGCCGGGGCCCATGCGAGCCCCCGAAGGAAAGTTAGACAAGAGGTTGTGGTGCTCGTTCCACGACCAACACGGGCACGCCACCGGCCAGTGCAGACAGCTACTCAGACATCTATGGAAGCTCTTCGAAGACGGAAAGCTTTGGGACCTGCTCTCGCGTCCCGGTCCCCGAGGCGACGGGGCCGCGGCTCGGGGCAACCCCGAGCAGGCAGGAGCGGGTCGCGACCCGCAGTACCGTGACCAGCAGCGGGGCCAGGGAGGCCAGATCCTGATGATTGGCGGGCTACGGCCAATCGCTAGCGTAAGCAAGCGCAAGAGGAGGCGTGAACTCGAGGTGTGGCAGGTTTACCACGCGACGCGACCAAACCCGCCCCCCGGGATCACGGAAAGGGCGGAGATCTCGTTCTCCCTCGCAGACAAGGACGGCGTCACTTTCCCCAAAAGGGACGGCCTGGTGATTAAGACCCCCATCCTGGGAATGGAGGTTTCAAGGTTGCTGATCGACAGCGGGGCCCACTGCAACATCCTATACAAGCAGGCCCTGGACCAAATGGGTCAGCTCGCGCAATACATCCTTCCCTGCGACCTCAAACTCAAGGGTTTTGGCAGCGACGTGGTAACCCCTTTCGGAACGATCACCCTGCCCTTGGAGCTCGCGGACTCGGTAAGTCCCGAGGTCAAGGTGTTAAGAAACCTGGAGTTCGTGATCATAGATAGGGCCAGTGGATACAACGCGCTCCTCGGGAGGCCATTCTTGGAAGCTTTCGAAGCAGTGGCCTCCACCTACTACTATTGTATCAAGTTCCCGGTCCCCTCCGGGGCCATTGGCACCATTCGAGGGGACCAACTAATGGCGAAGAAGTGTTTGCTCTATTCAACCTCGTATGAATTGACGGACCCATCGGCGGAAGCCGCGACGGATACCTCACGAGTCAACCAATTGGTGGCCAGGCTCAGCGCCCCGGGCCCTCGGACGAGTGTGTTCGATCTAGACCCACCCACCGTCCGAGGTCCTGAAGAAAGTGCGGTTCCCACAACCGGAGTCGTCCCCGTCCTTGAGACCAGCACCGCGCCCGGGACGCATCGCGGAGTTACCCTAGACGCCCCGTGCCCGGGTACGAGCGAGCGAGTCGTGAGCCTCGGGACGGGACAGGACCTCGCGTTCCCGGATCTCTGCGAGTCAAATCCCGACCCTTTTCCCGAGACTCGCCTCAGACACGACCGCGGCGTCGAGACCCTCGAGGAGCCCGTCCGATGCGAGATCGGGACCCCGGAGATGCCCCGACAAGTTTTGCTAGGTTCCCTCATGGATCCCGGGACCCGGACCGACCTCGAGTCATTCTTACAGACCAGTTTGGCCACATTTTCCTGGAGCAGCGGGGAACTCGGAAGAGTCGACCCGGAGCACGCTAGCCATCGCCTCCGCCTGGACCCGAAGCACCGCCCCATAGCCCAGAGACGAAGGAAGATGGGGCCCGAGAAGAGCGAGGCACTGACCGCGGAAGCCAACAAACTCTTGAAGGACGGACTGATACGCCTCGCCCCGCACGACGCGTCGTGGGTATCCAACGCGGTGATGGTGCGAAAAACGGGAGGCAAATGGAGACTCTGCATCGACTACTCAGACCTCAACGAGGCATGTCCCAAAGATCATTTCCCGATGCCCCACATAGACCAGTTGGTCGACAGCACCGCGGGCCATGCAATGTTCTCCATTATGGACGCGAGTTCCGGGTATCACCAGATTCCGATGGATCCCGGGGATACCCGCCACACCGCCTTCTACACGGGAAGTAACATCTACTGCTGGGAGCGGATGCCTTTCGGCCTGAAGAATGCCGGGGCCACGTACCAAAGATTGGTCAATACCATGTTCGCCGGGGAAATCGGCAAGACAGTGGAAGTATACATCGACGACATTATTGTGAAGAGTGCGAGCGAGGCGGACCACGTGACGGACCTCGCTCGAGTTTTCGATATCCTCAGGGCCTACAACATGAGGCTGAATCCCAAGAAGTGCCACTTCGGGATCAAAAAATGAATGTTCCTAGGACACGTGTTTGGAGAGTACGGGCTCGAGCCCAACCCAGCGAAGATCAAGGTCGTGCTCGATATGGCCGAGCCCCGGGACGTGAAGGGAGTCCAGCGGCTCACCGGCTGCCTCGCGGCGCTCAGCCGATACATGTCGCGGCTCAGGGATAAAACTCGCTCGTTCTTCGGATCAATAAAAAACCAAGAGTTCCACTGGAAGAAGGATAGCCAGGACGCTTTTTTACGGATCAAGGAATACCTCGCGGGGCCCCATATCTTGACGGTCCCCAAGGCGGGAGAGAAACTTTTTCTTTACCTCGCCGCGTCGGAATGCGCTGAGCGCGGTACTCATCCGGGCTGAAGGGACCCTCCATCTACCTATCTATTTCGTGAGCCATGTCCTCCACGAGGCGGAAGCCCGCTACACGCCGCTCGAGAAATTAGCATACGCCTTGATAATTTCGGTCCGCAAACTCAGGGCGTATTTGTTCGAACACCCCGTAGAAGTACTCACCACAATGCCGTTGCGGCAAGTCATGCACCGATCCGACGTATCAGGAAGATTACTCCGATGGAGCCTGGAGCTGAGCCAGTACGACCTAACGTTCGCTCCTCGCACCGCGATAAAAGCACAGGCACTCGCGGACTTTGTGGTCGAGCTAACCTTTCCCCAGCGGAGCACGGGTCAAGCACGCCCCTGGAGACTCTATGTGGACGGATCGTCTACCAGTGCGTGCTCGGGGGCCGGAGTAGTGCTCCTCGGGCCAGATGGTGACTCGTTCGCCCACGCGGTAAAATTTGAATTTTCCGCAACAAATAATGAAGCAGAGTACGAGGCGCTCGTGGCAGGCCTAGAAATGTCCATCGCGGTGGACGTCCCGCAACTCCACGTATTCATGGACTCGCAGCTAGTAGTGAACCAAGTCACGGGCGACTACGAAGCCAAAGGAGAGCAGATATATCAAGTACCTCGAGCTGGTGTGGAGGTTGTGTGGCAAGATTCCCGACGTGCGGATCGAGCAGATCCCCAGGGAGCAGAACTCGCAGGCCGACGCGCTGTCCAAATTAGCCTCTTCCGAAGGGGTTGCAGATCTATCCCGAGTCGTGTTGACACAGTTGAAGACTCCCTCAGTCGACGCCCGAGAGGAGATCCTCCCCGTAGCCCTCGAGTCCGGGGCCGACTGGCGGGACGCGATCAAAGGTTTCATCGAGTCCGGGGCCCTGCCCTCGGACAAGGTCGAGGCAAAACAGCTCCGAACGCGAGCTGCAAGGTACTCTGTTCTGGGCTCCCAACTTTATCGCAGGAGTTTTTCCATGCCTTTGTTAAAATGTATATCTAGGGACGAGGGAGAAAAAGTCCTGTCCGAAATCCACGAGGGCATTTGCGGTAACCACGCCGGCGGTCGATCGCTAGCCCACAAAACCATGGGTCAAGGTTTCTACTGGCCAAACCTACGCCACGACGCCGCCGAGTTCGCGAAGAGATGCGTCCAGTGCCAACTCATGGGACCCAACATCCTCACCGCACCCGGATCCCTCAAGGCGTTGTACTCACCATGGCCCTTTGCCCGGTGGGGCATAGACATCATCGGCCCGTTGGCCCCCGCACCGGGCGGGGTCAAGTTCGCGTTTGTCGCGGTCGATTACTTCACTAAGTGGGCCGAGGCGGAAGCAGTCCAGAAGATCGACCAACCACAAGTGATCAAGTTCATCTGGAAGAACATCATATGCCGTTTCGGATTACCCGAGTCCATCATCTCGGACAACGGGAGACAATTCGACGGCGAGCGAGTCTCGGATTTTTGCGAGCTATGGGGCATAAGGAGGGCGTTTTCGACCCCGTACCACCCGCAATCCAATGGGCAGGTCGAGGCGGTGAATAAAATCTTGAAGCACACCATCAAGGCGAAACTGGAGCTACGAAAAGGAAGGTGGGCCGAGGAGCTACCCGAGGTGCTGTGGTCATACCGCACCACGATGAAGAACGCCACTGGAGAGACACCATACGCTCTCGCGTTTGGTACGGAGGTCGTGATCCCGGCGGAGGTGATAGTCCGCTCGCACCGTACCGCCCAGGACGTCACCCCGGAGAATGAGGCGGTACTACGTCTCGAGTTAGACCTCCTTGAGGAGCGGAGGTTGAGTTCTGACTCCCTCAACGCGATGGACAAACAACGAATTGCCAAGCTGTAAAATACAAAGGTGAGGACCCGAGAATTCAGCTCCGGGGAGTTGGTGTTGAAAAAATTACTAGGAACCCACCCTGGGGCCCTCGGGCCGACATGGGAAGGACCTTTCCGAGTGACGACTTGCCTGGAGAACGGGGCGTATGCACTAGAATTGATGGACGGGACGCCAGACCAATACCGATGGAACGCATTGCATCTGAAAAAATTCTACCACTAGAGGGACGAGGACCGGAGCAGGCCCGAGCCCCCACGAAGCCGATGAACGAAGGCTATATGTATATGCTCTAAGATGGCAAAAATAAAACGAGCACCCACGAGTGTCGGAGAATTTGAAACAATTCCCTATGATTTGAGTATTGTCGTTTAGTCGAGAATAAGGCCTAACCTACTTAAGACCCGAAGAGCGGAGATTGAAATAACACAATCCCGGGACGCGGGCTGCGGGGACAATACGAGAATAATTTGTGGACTCATCCGCAAAAGCCCAAAAGGCCACGAACCCATTCAATCTCCAACTTAGGCGACTCTAGAGTAAGAAAGTTATTTACCATGTCCCAAGTTGCGAGCACGGGGGGAGAAAATAAAAGCTATAAAAAGCCACAAAAACCCCATTTAAACCATCAATCCCCAAACCCATAAGGACTCTACCGAGCCCCGGGTCGCGGAGGTACGGGTACAAAAAAGAACCAAAAATCTTTGGCCAAAACCGAACTTCGGAAAGAATAAAAAATCGCATTAGCAGGCAAAGTTCAAAATGAACACCACAAACAGGGCCCCGGTACTCGGGACAACCAAAACCCGGGACCCGCGGCTCGGAGAAACCAAGCTAAAAGCCCTGAACATCCAGGACTAAAGTAAAGCCCTAAGGCACCACGCGAAACACGCAAATAAAATGTTAGTCATGAAGAAGCAAAACATGATTAAACATACCAGGGGTCAACCCCACAAATCAAGGAATATCCGGGCTACTGCCCCAACAAAAAACCAAATCAAAACGAGAAATTGTTTTCAGGCCAAAGCCCTTATCAGGATAAAACAAAAGCAGAGAATCAGAATTCACGAGACAACCAGAGACAAACTCCAAGAGCTACCACAACCTACGACCTCGGGGACTTCGCCGCTAACTCCGGGTCAGCGTCAAGGGTCTCTTCCATCCGGGCATCAGCGTCGGCTTCAGCACCTTCTTCAGCAGGCTGCACGGACTGGTCAGCTTCGAAACCCTCGTAGAAAGCATCAATGCTATGCTCAGGGAAACCGGCAACGACGTCCTCCATGACCGCCACCTGACGAGGAGACAGCCCATCCTCGGGCCTCGGGGAGCCACCTGCCGCACCAACGGAGGAAGTAGCGTCTCCCGCCTCGGGCTCGATCTCCACCCTTTCTCCTGGTGCCGGCACGGGAAGCCTGATCAGCGGTTCCTTGGGATGGACCAGTCGGTCGTAACTCGGCCACCACTTCATGTCGATATGAAAATCCTCCTCGAGGTCTAGTACTCCTGGTGAAGCCGAGGATCGAGGACCCTGGTGCTCATATACTTCTTCCAGTACTCCAGCACGCGATCCCGAGCCGCCACATCGTCTTTCGAGTGAGCATACCGGACGGCGTCGGCCAGACCGCTCGAGTTAAAATGATCATTGAGCACACGGTGGTCGGTCCAAGGGCTAGATAACTCCTCTTCAAGAATGGCGATCCGAGCCCGGGCTTCCTCTAGTTGGACCTTTAGGGCAGCGGCCTCCGCGACCCGGGCCTCAAAGGACACGGTGAGTCTCGCCACCTCCCCATTCGCCTCAATGATCTGCTGCGACAGAACCGTGGCTCGTGACTTGAGGGAAGTGGCCTCCGCGCCCGCTATCTCCAGCTTGTCACCCCGGTACTCGGCCAACTCGCGCCACATGTCCCTGTCCTTCGAGGCCGCGGCCAGGGCAGCAGTGTAATCTTTAACCTCCGACATAAGGTGGTCACTCTGGGCAATCACCTCCTCGTTCAGCTTAGCCATTTCCCCGACCTGCCTGTCTTTCGCCTGGGCGGACGCTTTCCACTGCTCCACCGATGCGGTGAGTTCCTCGATCTGACGGGCCTGGTTCTCCGACCACTCGAACCCCGCGGCGCTGAAGACGGCGGCCTGGCTTATCAGCATCGTGGCCATCATGAACGTATGATCCCGACGGCCAACCATGCCCTGCAGTTCGTGGGTCCAGGACCGGCCGAGGGCGCTCAGAGCCGCGCCGACTGGGGTCCCGGGAGTAACTATCGGGAGCGTGGGGCCATAGCCGGCCAGATAATCCCGGATTACGGGGGGCATGTCCGGAGTGGCGTCCAGGATCCTGCATTCGAGGGAAGGACAAGTTTGGGGTGAGATGGTCAAAAACAGACATAACCTAGAGAAATATCCCAAATCGCGATCTATAGATCGAACTTTACGAAGCCACCTGAGAAGGGTTTCAGTTTTGATCTTACCTCTGCTGGCGGCTCGGGTCAACACCATAGTACGGCGAGCATCCCATCACGGCCGGCGGGAGTCCAGGGCCTTCATGCGCGGTCACCGGCGGTCGTCCGGAGCCAAGGACCGGGGCCTCCGAGTCTTCAACAGCTTTGCGTTTCCGCGACTCACCTGCGACCGAGCCCTCCACCATACAAAGAGGGGTAGCCTGGACCGCGGCGAACAAGGGAGGACAGTCCACGGCCTCCATCCTCACCCGCAAAGGAGAGAAGACCGGGGGAACTGTTAATTGCTCCGAGGTCCGGGGTGCGGAGTCCGAGGTCAGGTCGATCACATCCTTGTCACTAGCACGGGACAACGGGGGGCCATCCGCCGCCGCATGCCCGGGTGCGCCCGGGTCGACCACCTCAGTAGAGACGGCCGGCGAGGTCCGGGGCATATCGATCGGGATGGACCCCGAGCGCGGCGGAGCCGCAGAGGTCGAAGGACCGGCCGACCCAACCGATCGGCTCCGCGATGCGGGGATCGGAAAATCCGACCCCTTGCGATCTGTGATCCCAGGGAACCCAGACATCTTCGAGCAGGGACGGTCCTCGAAGATAAATGTACGAGGAGCTGCAATCAGAGCGCATTTATAGATCATGAAATCAAGAAAGACATCTGAGAGAGAGATTAAGCTAAGGTCTCGCCTCATTACCTGGGTACGGATTGTGGAGATGTCGCGGCGGGCAAATGAGGCGCGCGTTCAGCAGCAGATCTTCTCGGAAGAGGACGGTGGCCTGGCGTTCGGACGAGGTGTAAGCTTCGGCGATCTGGTAGTCCCAGTTCAGAGGGCCTTCTCTCCGAGTGTTAACACCTAATCACAAAGTAGAAGAGGTCAAGAATCAGCAAGGGGGAACGATATTTAAGAACAAACGCGACTCACTCGGGATTTTTTCAGAATATTTCGTGGGGATATCAATCTCCCCCGCCGGCGTCAGGGTCCGCCAGGCCCCAGAGACATAGAGCCACCTCGGCCAGGGAATGTCAACCTTCGATGACTTCACCCCGACGGTGGGGATGCCATCGCGACCCCTCACAGTGAAACGCCCTTTCAGCCCTCCAGTGCTCGAGATCCCGAACGAACGACGGATCTCGGCATCAGTCAAGACCCGAATCAATCCGGAGCTACCCAACAGGGATAGGAAGGCTATGATTTGGGAACATCCGTTGGGGTGGATCTGGTGCGGGGCCACCCGCCAGAACCGCAACGCCGCGCTCACGGAGGGGTGAAGTGGGAAGCGCAACCCAAGATCCAGGGCATCCGTCCCCACGACCACCATCCCGGGAGGCGGACAACACGGAGACTCCCCGGGGGCCGGAGTGTGAAGGTGCACGTCCACCGGCACCCGCCATACAACTCTCTTCCGTTCAATCATCTCAGCGGTGATCACGCTGGGTTTGCCATGATCGCCCCACTTGGGGGTATGGCATTCGGCGGGCGGGGTGAATGGGTCGCGAACGGCGGCCACGTAGCGGTGGGTCCGATAGTAGCTCGGGTAATCGAGGGCGGCGAGCGGCGGAAACGTCTCATCCATCAGACGAAGAAATTGGGCGTGAAGTAGGTGAATATCGTTATCTTCGCCGGAACAGGACGAGGAGTCACTCAGTGTGGTACCACCGCCCGAACTCGCGAAGGATCCTTCCACCTCGGCCATGACTTCATCCCGTGGGCTCGACATCGTCTCAGAACAGAAGCAGCAAAAATTGGGCGAGAAAGAAAATAAAAGTAGAAGGGATCGATTACCTGTGCGTCTGCCAATTTAGGGTTTGCAAATCACCGGAGCACGTAAGGAAGTGGGCAACAAACACGGCAGTTTTTTAGACAAGATACGCACGCAAGATTTGAAGGGGCAGGGGGCGGTTACCCATAAACGCACTCGAGTATTTGTCTTTTCCACGCAGCCCAGTGAGGCTCATTGGGCGTGAGTGGGCCCAACGAAATCCCAATGATTGCCCACTGGATTGCTCGCCCCTGCAACCCTACGACATAGGCCCGAGGCCCAGACTCGCGACGAAGGATCACCCGAGGCTCTAACGCCCATCAACGCCCGGGGTCCGGGGCCTGGAAGTATTGGGTATCAACCCCGGGGCAAGCCTGATTGATTCATGACACCCGGGAAGTTCGTTCGCAAAAATTTGAGTTTCAACCCCGCGGAGACAAAGACAAGCAAAAGACGATCGAAGCAAGAAAGGTTGCCGATTGGACAAAATGATAGATATACTTAAACTTAATTCTTTACAAAAACGGAGGGGACCTCAAAGGGCCGACATTACATCATCACAAAAGTACAGTGGGACGCAGAGAAAACCCTAGCTAAACCTATCCCCCAGAGAGGAGGCTATCTAAGCCGCGACCGGGCCACACCCTCTCCGTCGACCACGAAGACTTTCGATGACACCTCCCGATCCCACTGAACTCTCACGCGCCACCCTTGGCCTATGCCCACGTGGCGGCAGAAAGTCCTCCATCCTTTTCCTGATAGACGGAGGTGATCCCCGCGGCGTACCAGGTGCATTGGCCAATTTTGACCCAGCTCATCTCGGAGAACTATGCTCCGCTTCTCCAAACCCCGGAAGGGGACGGTCAGAGGCGGCGGTAGTCTCGCCCCCGGGCGGCGTAAGGACCCCGGGAAGGTCCGGGAGTGCCAAAAGCGAGCGACGTCGAGAGAAGGGGGGACGGACAGATGGCTGTTTCCGGCGCCTCTGGATGCGGCTCCGGCGCCGCCTCGAGCTCCTCGTCGGAGGAGATATAGACTATCTCCGGCGGGTTGAAGTCGTTGCTTCCCACGGAGGAGCTCACCATGGTTTCAAATTTTTCTGGGGAGAGTTTTTCCTTTTTCTCGCCGGAGAAGATGACCGGAAAAAGGGTAGAGGATTTCGGAGTCGGAGGAATGATTGGATTAGGATCGGATTTTAAAAAGGTGCCCAGCAGACGTGACACACCGAAAAGGCGTCATCATTAGCCTGGGGAACCGCCGCGACTGTCCGAATCCCAAGGAACCAAACCGCGCCGGTTGGTGGCCCCGAATGGGTTTGGACCAGATTCCGAACCGACGTCCGGGAACCTATTTTTCGATTACCAATTTTCCATCTTTTATTTAAAAATTATTTCAGGGTATTCGCACTGCGACGCAGTGTCCGGGTCCCGGGGCCCGAGATACAAGCACACAAAATTACAAAACCCTTTTGAAAAGCCGCCGAAGCGCGACGCAGGAGAGAGAGCTACCCCGACCGCCGAGTCAAAACAAGGTCGGCGGGACAGGAACCAAAGACCCATCCTCTCGAATAACGGCGACGTTGATATCCTCCATCTCCGACCACCGAAGCTCCACCCGCCATCCATCTTGAAGCTGCATGTGCTTCACGAACACGGCCCAGCCAATGCCTCCGATACCCAGGCGATTGCCACCGGGGATCAAGTCAAAAACCCAGAGGCAACCGGAGGAGTCGCTGACAGCGAGCAGGGCGGGCCACACATGTTTGTACATCTGCGCGAAGGGCGACGGCATCAGGAGAACCTCGCGGTGGTAACGCGGATTGAACTTACGGGACACCACGTAGCGTCGCGCCCCGGAATCCGCCATCTCCACCCGCGACTCATCACCCGGCTCATGCTCGCGAACTTGGATGATAGGTCCCACTGCGGAGTGAGCGGATCGCTGAGGATGGTTAGACATAAAGGGAGCGGGATAAGGCGAGCAGTGGCCTCGAATCCGATTTATAGCCCAGAAGAACCTGACGGTCAATCCCACTCTCCAACACCACCTCCTAAAAGCACCACTCCAAGAGCACAGCATTTATTAGCTAAATCAACCTTTCAGAGAACCGCAGGACGGAAGGCACCCAAATCAAGACGAGCCCCTCGAGGAAAATGGTGAGGCGAACAGGTCACCCAGCCACCAACTACCTCATTTAAAGAAGGACCGACCGGAAGGGAATCAGCCAAATCAGCAATAGAAGTGGCGCGTCGCCGGCCCAACGAGCGGAAACCTCCCCGGATCTCGTACTTTCCGACGATGTTTCCGGGGGCCAATGTTGGGGGATGAAAAATCAATTTGTACACGTGGAAAGGCAGGCCCGCCCGCGGTGCTCAAAACCGACGAAGGGAGTCTAGGCCGAACACCGGGTCCGAGCCCATGCAAACCATGCATAAACGTAGCCCTGGAAAACCGACGAAGGGAGGGGAGCTGCGCTGATCCTCACGACCCGACAACTAGGGAGCGACGTCCCGAGCCAGAAAACGGGGCACGCCCCGCGACGAGTCCCAACCGGACCCCGAGCCCGGGCTCATGCAGCGCGCTCGAAGCGCCACCCCGGGCCGAGCAAAAAGCAGCACGCTCCTATGATTGATCTAAAAGGACACGCCGGGAAGCACCCTCGCCAAGGTCCCTGAACGGAAGCCGCACAAACCCAACCGAACTCAGGTCCCGGGCCTCGCTTAAACCCAGCTCGGAAACGTGCCCCGGCATTTAATGATCCTAGAGTAGACTTAACGTGTCGTGATGTCGTGGCTATGCATGAGCCTGTGCTCTCGCCTATAAAAGCCGGCCTCCCCGTCTCATTGTAAGGGCGGCGAAAAATACGATTAAAAGTATTATCGAAATAAAAGACATTATCTTCTTGAGCTCGGATTCTTATCCTTTTCCCCCCGGGTCTAGAAATTTCAGCCCTTTCTACATAAAAATTTACTTGGTTTGGTAGTCGTTGCGAAACACTCGTATCCACCCCGTACTTCATTCTTTCCAACAAAAACGACCCAAAACAGAGACTTATTCTTATATAGGGTTTTACAAAATAAAAATAATTTTTTTTATAAAAAAATAATATAAATATAAAAATAAAATATATTTTATTTATCTATCTTCAAGTTCATATAACCAATTTAATAGTGTTTGACTATGGATATTTGATCATAAATATGCAAAAATTGTGTTTAACATATATATTGAATAAAATACTAATAAATTTAAGGACTATAAATCTTGATCATATACTATATGTTATTGATTTTAATAAACATTGTATGTCATTTTAAACATATTATTGATTTTGATAAATAAAAATATTATTAATAAATATTTTTATTATATATTAATCATTTATTCCTATATAGAGGTATAAATCCTTAAGGCAGGACTTGAAAAATGTATGACTTATGACAATGTGGAGTTTATTCCTATTTATAACTAGTCCCAAGTCGGGACCTCGATTTTTTATTACTATAAGAAGTTTATTACTATATAGAGTATTACTATATAGAGTTTCTACTGTACTTAGTAGTATTTATTCAAATAAGATTCAAAAGGTCGAAATTGATTTGATCAAATATAGTTGAAGGAATGGACCTTCCGACCTAAGAATTGAATTTGGAAGATAATACCACCAAGCAAACCTTTCTGGAAAAAGGAAAGAATTCGGACAAGTATTGAAATTGATTATTAACTGATAGATGCGGAGATATGTGTAATTAGAAAGGTATGAGTAATTCTTTCAAGAATACTCAAAGATGGATTAGAATACTTGATGTGCCATAAAAGCAAAGTGTTTTGACTAGTCAATGGACACAAAGTTGTTATGGGGAACTTTCAAAGTATATCCATAAGAAGCCTGCGACTTGTTCGCGGAGGCTACCACCTATCTAAATAACACATGGCATAAATCATAGATTGAGATTAAGTCTCAAAGACTACACCATACACTCACGTGTAGAAATGGTGTATCGGAAATAAGAAATGGAATTCTAATAGTAAAAGGACAAGTTTGTTCGGAACTACCTATGTTCTATGGATATTCCTGGAAGACAACGGCACAATGTGGTTGTAGGATATCCTAGATGAACAAAACATTGTGTTCAATAGTACTATGAACCAGAAGATCGTTATAAGCTCTAACGCTCGGTTCTTAGAAGAAGACTATTAGATGAACTGCAATGCCCTAACTGACGTAATACTTTGTTATGAGGAAAAGGACAAAAGACTGGGAACCAGCCAAACCGAGTAGTAGTACACCACTAACTGCACCTAATGTTATTACTGTTATACACCGGAACGCCGTTGCAGTGGGAGGTTGTTAGGCGACCAGAGATGTTCATAAGACTAGAGGAGTTTTGAACTCTGGATCTAGTAAGAGATGAAATCGATCCCTAGCTCTGCATAAGGGCAATACTAATCTAAATGTGCCTACTTGGAAAACAATAAGTTTATTGTTAAGAGGCAAGATCATTTAGAGTACAAGCTTAGTAAATCCATTTATGGATTGTTACAAAGCTATGAATCGTGGAACTTGCGAATTGATGAGATAGTCCACTAGATGGATTCATCAAAAGGCACAGACGAAAGGTGTATTAGAAACGTAATGGAAACAAAGTGGTGTTTCTCGGAATTTTATGAAGATAGCACTTTATCATTGGCAACAATGTAAAAGTGTTGTCAGACATAAAATATTGGTTGTCTAAATAAATCGAGATATAAGATTAAGAGGAAGTTAGATCATGTTCTTAGAATCTTTCGATCTCTAGATAAGAACATTGTACTTCTCCTAGATATCTTATGCGATTATGGTTTGTTTAAACATGCATAATTCTGAGAAAGCTTATTGCCTTTCAGAAACAGAATACATCTATCTAAAGGTATGTGTCTTGAACACATAAAAGGAGATAGATAAAGCAGTTTCCTATACCTTGGTGTATGGAAAGCTTAACGAATGTAGTGTTGAAAACAAGAACCTGATATCAACTATGCGGTTAGCGTAGTGGGAGGATATCAAAGTAATCTTGTCAAGAAATATTCGCATGCTGTAAAAGTACTTTCGAAGTACTGGATTACAAAGCAATACGAATTCTTCTTAGATTACATTTTCTCAGATCCCAAATCAGAGAAGGACCGGTGTAATTCGATATCAGGCTATGTGTTCACTTTTGAAAGAGGTGGAACCTTAAGATGAAAGAGTGATAAGCATGATGCTTCTCGGACTCTATCATAAACCGAATAGCGGCCTCAGAGGCAGCGGAAGTTTTGGTTAGGATTCGGAAAAACCTCTGGACTTGGATATGATTCTTAGTTCACCAAAGGCTATGTATATAGCGGTGCATGGTAAACTGGAAGAATTCATAAGTTCAAAAGGGTGATGATAACACATAGAGCAAGTACCACCTGATTCGAGTCATCGTATAGGGAGACGACGCAGTAGTCACCAAGATAACTTCAGAGCGGCAACCTAGATTGCTCATTCACATAGTACTTCTTGGAAGTACAATTTAAGCACGTGATGAGTATGGGAGTCGGGAGTTTGGAGGAAATGACTAGACCTTAGTACAAGTGGGAGATTGTTGGAGTTGTATACTTAATGTCTAGATTTAAGTATCGGTAAACTCCCCGTCATAGCATTTAATCTATTTAATTAATAAACAATTGTTTGCATTTAATTATTATTAATTAAATATATGCAAAATATAGTCCTAGATTATATACGTTGTAGTTAGTATGGTGTGCGGGCCCACACAGAAGATCATACTATCGGTTACTCGTATTTAATCAAACAGTTGCTCACGACCTAGATGGACACGGACCAATCCATCGGTATAGTCGTTGTGTGAGAGAGAAAATAATTTATCTTAATTATTTTATCACACTTGTACACTTGGTGTATTGGACGGATCGCTTGAGATTTATCGATTAGGATTGCCTTCGATAATCGATTTAAATCTCAGTGTATTTTATTCTTAATCCCCGATATTATTGCGGGTGTGTATATTTAATATAAGTGACTTTGATTTGGATATTGGGTCAATTACCGGTAAAGTTGGGTCACTATATTTTATATATGACATGCCGTGAATACTTGACGGGAAAGTGTATCCCGTAAGGGTTGATAATATCCCCGAGATGAGTTCATAAGGAATTATTATGTAAACCATGCAGGTGGATTTGTTCCGCATAATAATTAAGGTTGAATGGTACTATTCTCGGATATAAGAGATGAATAAATTAATTAGCAATAAATTAATTTTATTCATGGATATTTAAATCTTAAATACACGGAATAAATAATACTAACCGGAGAAATATTATTTGATATAATATGGTTTAATATTGGGAGTGCAATTAATTTATATAGTGGAAAATAAATTAATTAATATTGATGGGATTAATAGATTTGGGCTTGGGCTCAATTTAATCATCAATATTGGAAGCCCAATATTCCACCTCCTTTAGATCCCCTACGTAGCCTATAAAAGCACTACATGGTCTTCACAAATCATAAGACAAGATTATCATACTTGATATTCTAGAGAGTTCGTGAAGGAGATCCATAAGCTTGGAGGATCGTCGCCAACCCGACGTTCAAGCTAGTGCAAGGAATACGTGGGAAGATTCAAGGGTCTTCAACTTGATTTCGTTTCTCCGCACAACGAATCAAAGGTAAAATCATAAACCCTCTTGTATGATTTTATGTGAATTAAATTGTAATACATACATGAACGCACGATCCGGGAAAACGACGAACCTCGGGGACGGGGATTTGAGATCCCCGGCGAGGATCGAAGGTGGCGGTCGAACCCTAGGGTTCGGACCGCCGGAAGCGCGACAAGGGGAGCCCCGGCTGGACGCCGGGGCACGTGATCGACTTAGGTTCGATCGCCGGGGGTTCGCCGTGGGCTGGTGCCACGGCGGGTGGACCCCCCGCCACCCTCGTCGGCGGCGCGTGGCGCGAGGAGCCCTCGGCTGGAGCCGAGGGGTGCGATCGATCACGAGGATCGATCGCGGGGTGCTGCGGGGTCACCCGTAGCCGCCTCGCATGAGCTACGGGTTCGCCCGCAGCGGTCGTGCGAGGGCGACGCCCTCGCTAAGCGAGTCAGCGACTCGCTGCGGGGCTGCTACGAGCAGCCCCGGGGATGCCTCGTGCATCCCCAGCGATCATCCGTAGATGATCGCGAGCCCCCTCGTGGGGGCTCGGCTGGATGCTCGCGGCCCTCGGGCCTCGCTGGGTGTTCGGTCGAGCCCCGGCTCACGCGGCGGTTCGCGGTTGGTTCTCCGGCGATCGAGGATTTCGGTCGGGGTTATCGGTTCCGCAATTTTTTTTGGTACCCCGGGATATCGATTTCCAACATTGATCTCCCTAAAGGCAAGAAGGCCATCAAGTGCAAGTGGATCTTCAAGAAGAAGGAGGGCATCCCTGGGGTTGAGGACGAGAGATACTAGGCGAGATTGGTGGCTAAAGGTTTTAGCCAAATTCCCGGAGTAGACTTTAATAATGTGTTTTCACCGGTGGTCAAGCATAGCTCGATTCGAGCGATTCTAGGCATTGTGGCAATGCATGATTTGGAGCTTGAGCAAATGGACGTGAAGACGGCCTTTCTACATGGGGAGCTCGATGAAGATATCTACATGGTACTGTTGGAAATCGACTACCCGGGATGCGTTCGTTCGATTACTCGAACATCCGAACGATCCCAGTCAACCTCCACGTCCGTCACTTCGTTCACGTGACAGCCCGTGAACCGAATCACGCCCAGCCGTCGCCCCGGAGGACAACCGCGCGAAACGGGCTGGTCTGCCTTAATTCGGCGACCACCGAATGCAGACCAGCGGTCGCTGGAGGAGCTGCAAACGGCGACCGCCGTTTGCCCTCTGGCGACCGCCGTTTGTCCGCGAACAGCAACGCGACGTTGCTGTTCCGGGCTCGTTTCCGGGTCGTTTTTCCTCATCCGACTACCGATCCGAAGGTCCTAGAACCCCCAGTAGTCGAGGAATGCGATCCACGATACCCGGAACCCGATCGTACGTTCAAAATATGATCAACGAAATATGAGATCGAATAAATTGCGGAAAAGAGAATCGATCTCATACCTTCTCGGTCGATTGTTGAGACCTTAGATACTTCTAACGTATGCCTCAGATCCTTTGACTCCAACCGTTGTGTGGGCAACGATCCGTTGGGTCTCCTTTTCTGCTTTCTCCTTTTCTACCAGCGTTATATTTCTTTTCTCTGATGAGAGAAAAATATTTGCACTATACTATATTATTTTTGCAGAGAAAAACTTAATTGCGCTAACGCAATAATTTTTCTCAGAAAAATAAAAAGCTGCGGAATGTAGGTTTAGGATAGGCAAGGTAGGGATATTTATAGAGTTACGTTAGGGACCTTAGGTAAATTAATTTAAGGGCTAAATTGAAATATTAATTAACTTGGAATACGTAAACGCAATTCCTTAATTAATTGATTTCAATTTTAATTATTATTCACTCCACTATAAAATAATAATTGAATTCCCGAAATTCATTTTAATATTATTTCAACAATAATAATTCCGCCAAAATTACATATACGACTTTCCCCGTGTTTAAGATATCGAACGTCCACGAATTTATTTAATTACTAATAATTAAATTAATTCGTTTCTTATTATCCGAGACTAGTACCACTCATCCTTATTATCATGTGGAACAAATCCACCTGCAGGGTTTACATGATAAACTTTATGAGCTCATCTCGGGGTTATCCACCTGCAGGGTTTACATGATAAACTTTATGAGCTCATCTCGGGGACGTAATCAACCCGATAAACGGGACACGGTTTCCTGTCTATAATCTATAGCATGCCGTGCGTACAATTACGATTCCCAATTTACCGAGAATCTCGACTAATCAATTAGTCTCACTCATTGGCAAGTTAAAGAACCGAGAATTGGACACACGCACCTATAATTATATAGGGATTAGGAATACGTATATCCGTAATATCTGAGGTCTAGTTCGATTACTTCGATTAGTATAAATCGAACGCCCTCCCGTGGTCCTGCTCAATACACCAAGTGTACGAGTGTGACATGATAGTCAAGACCGACTATCTACCAGTCACACAACGACGTACCGATGGATTGTCCCTGTCCATCTAAGTCGTGAGCTACTGTTCGATAGTATACGAGTAACCGACAGTATGATCTTCCGCGTTTCTCCTCACGCCATACTGTCTACAACGTATATATCTAGGACTATTGCATAAAGTACATGAAAGACAAAATGCCGATAGTTTGATTAATAGATAATGTAAAATACAGATAAGGAGTTCCATATTGTCACTAAACTAGACATTTAGAATATAACTCCATCAGGTCCAACCCGAGGGGTTCGAGGGTTCAAACAAAGGAAACAAGGTGTGTTTTCTCAAGAAGTCCTTATATGGTTTGAAACAGTCTCCAAGGCAATGGTATAAACGTTTCGACACGTTTATGATTAAGAATGGTTTCCGGAGGAGCTCATATGATAGTTGTGTGTATTTCCGGAAAGGCCGTGATGGGTCTTTAGTTTATCTTCTCCTCTACGTCGATGATATGTTGATAGCGGCTAAAGATAAGTCGGAGGTGGAGAGAGTCAAGGCACAACTTAGTAAGGAGTTCGAGATGAAGGATCTTGGTGCGGTGCGGCAAAGAAGATCCTAGGAATGGAAACCACAAGAGATCGAAGAGATGGCAAGTTGTATCTTGGCCAAAAGGGGTACATTGAGAAGGTGCTACGTCGGTTCAACCTTGAGGATGCTAACCCGGTAAGTACTCCACTTGGAACATAATTTAGACTTACCTCTGCTTATTCTCCGACTACGGAGAAGGACATCGAGGATATGGATCGAGTCCCTTATTCCAATGCCGTTGGATCTTTGATGTACGCCATGGTGTGTACTCGTCCGGATTTGGCCCACGCCGTGAGTGCCGTGAGTCGGTACATGGCGAATCCCGGAAGAGAGCATTGGAAGGCGGTGCAGTGGGTGTTGCGCTACTTGAGAGGTACGTCTAACAAGAAGCTAGTGTTCGGGAGGAATCAAGAAGATGTGCGAGGGTTCGTGGATTCCGACTATGGCGGTGATCTAGATAAAAAAAGATCTCTTACCGGGTATGTTTTTACCATTGGTGGGTGTGCTATAAGTTGGAAAGCTATCTTGCAAAGTAGGTGGCCTTATCAACTACCGAGGCGGAGTATATGGCGGTCACCGAGGCTTGTAAAGAGGTTCTATGGTTGAGAGGGTGGTTTAGGAAACTCTCGAAGAGTTCTAAGACGACGTCAATCTTTTGTGATAGTCAAAGTGCTATTTGTCTCACAAAAGATCAAGTGTTCCATGAGAGAACAAAGCACATTGATATTCGTTATCACTTTGTCCGTGAGGTGATCGCTCGAGGCGATATTAAGGTGAGTAAGATTAGTACTCACGAGAATCCGGCGGACATGTTAACAAAGAGTTTACCCGCAACCAAGTTTGAGCTTTGCTCGAGCTTGGTTGGACTTCGATCGATGAATTAGGCCTTACGGGCATCTGGAGGGAGGCGAGATGTTTTGGGAATTCGCGGTTTAGTGTCAAGGTGGAGATTTGTTGAAATATGACTCAAAACCGCTCTTTGATGGGAGTTGATTGTATACGGACGTAAGGAAACGAGGTTAAGTTTCAGAAGCCTAGCTCACCCGAGCCCATCCGGCTCGCCCGAGCCCAAACTCTCTGAAGCTCAGCTCACCCGAGCCCGTCGGCGTTTTTTCTCCAGCTCGGTCAGTTTTTGGCGTTGGTTCCGTTTTTGGACTCCGTGTGCGGTTTTTTGGGCTGAAGATCAGGTCATAATATATTTCATTTTTTAGGGGATATGGAGTTATATTTGGGAAAGGATTCTTATTCCTAATCCTATTCTTTACCTAATTTATGGATTTCTACATCTATAAATTAGGATCTCCTAAACACATTATTTTTACACCGTTTTTTAGCAGCGAATTTGTGAGGAAGAATTGAGAGTGAGAGATAATCTTTGTAATTCTTTCATTATTTTCTCATAGTGAAATTTCGTCGTCCCTCCCGTGGAAAATCGTCGTCTCTCCCGTGGTTTTTCCCGATTTGGGTTTCCACGTAAATTCTTGTCTTCTCTATTTTATTGTTGATTTCTTTTCTTCGGTATTTCGTTATTCTCATACTATACATCGTCCCGATCGTCAACACCCAGATTATGAATGATACTCTTCCAAGTCCCAAGGTTATGATGTATGATAGTTTTTCGGGCAATGAAGACAATTAATAATGCTTGAAATGAACAGAGAAAAGTGAAAAAAGTGTACATTCACTACCCAACTTAAAAAATAGAGCATTGTTAACTAAAATAACTAAAATAAAAATAAAAAAGTGAAAAAATTGTTGTAGGGCAAATAAAAATAAAAAATAGCGCAAGTAAATGGAAAAACAAAAGTAAAAAAATAATGGAAACACAAATAAAAAAGAAACGAAAATGTATGCGTTTCAAATAATACAAAAACTACCACCAGTGGAGTTTGCAATGTGAAAAATGCTCTAAATAGATTTTAATCTCAACCCAAGAAGAGTACTAAGAAATTAGAAGGAATTTCTTAGAGAAACCCTTTGTATTCTCCACAAAGGCCTCTTGCCAAAAACCACTCTGTACATCAAGTCTCACACTTGGGTCATTGACAAGCACAAGGGTCATTGACAAGCACAACCTTCCGAAAACCCCTCTGGGGTTCAAGAACCAAATGGTTATGCGCAAAGATTGATAATACTCTACCGACAATAAAGACAAAAAAAACTTGAAATAAACAAATTGTTGTAGTGCAAATAAAAATAAAAAATAGCGCAAATAAATGAAAAAACAAAAGTAAAAAAATATCTCAAATAAATGAAAAAACAAAAATAAAAAAAATAAAAACAAATAGCTCAAATAAAAGAAAAAACAAAAATGAAAAATAGCTCAAACAAATAAAAATGGCTCAAATAAATGAAAACTAAAAAATGAAAAACCAAAATTAAATATCTCAAATAAATGAAAAAACAAAAATAAAAAAAATTACTCAAATAAATGAAAAAACAAAAATGAAAAAAATAGCCCAAATAAAAATTAAATAAAATAAAATAAGACAAAATAGCTTCCACAACTAAAATATAATAAAAATTGCTATAAAAAAACATAAACAAATGAAGAAAAAAAAAGCCTAAAGCCCAAATAAAATTAAAAAAAGTTTAAAATGTTACAACTTAAATGAAAAAACTCAAAAAATATGAAAGTAAAATAAAAAACAATAGTAAAAAAATAACACATGTGAAATAAATGGCGCAAATAAAATAAATAACAAAAGAAATGTATACAAATATCACCAAGCAACGATAATATATTGGTCTATACATTCAATTTTAAAATATTCGAATAAAAGAGAGAGAAAGAGAGAGAAAGTATAATTGTATAATTGAATGATGGAGTATTTTTTAGTGTGTATAGATTAGATAGAGATGATAAAGGTGTGAGGTGTATTGGGTCATTGGAACGAAGTAGGTTAAGCTTGTTTCCAAAAATATAAACAAAAAAAATAATATATATATATATATATATATATATATATATATATATATTTGCGCAAGAATTTAAATATATTTGTGCAATAATCAATAATTTATATATAAATATATTTGCCTCAAAATGTAAATATATTTGCAACCATCATTATATATATATATATATATCATAGATATGTCATATGAATATATATCTATTATAGATATATAGATATCTATCATTAGATATGTCATATAAATAGATATTTATTGCTATTGCTGTGTGGTAAACCAATATGACATATTGAAGATGGGCAACTTTTTTTAGATAGTTTTGCTAAATCTAAATTCAACTACAATTTTCCCAAATTGAGTAACATCCAAAAAGTGAAATAAAAAACCTAAAAATTTTATGAAGTAAATACTCTAACATAGATATTAGGATTTTGAGCAGCGCGAATGGAGGAAGAATAGGTTTCGTATTAGGATAGAAAAAAATTGGTTTTTGTGTTTTAGTGGGGTTAGTTGTATTTTTTATTTTAAAATTGAAAAGAATAATGTTGGTACGCTGTCCTATATGATAATGAAAGAAAAGAATATGTAGAATCTATAATACTAGTCTTAGGCTTTGTTCTTTTTGGACTGAAACTAACTGAACTTTACTGAACTGAACTAAACTGAATAGATCTGAACTGAACTGAACTGAATGGACCTGAACTGAACTGAACTGAAATTAAGTTCAAAATAAGAAACTTAAAATAATGACAAACTAAAATTAGTATTGTTAAAATTTCAATATTTTGTATATTATAAACAATTTGGGGTGTGTCAACTATTGTTGGACACCCCAAAAAGGAAAGTATGACAACTGTCTTTGGACCGAGGGAGTAAAACTTTTATGGTTTATCGATAAATTCAAATAAATTTTTCGTATTGTTTCATTAATTTTTTGCGATCCCAACGTCAGATATCATATTCCGGAATATAAGCATGGACCACCTAGAGGAATTTCAGAACATTTCAATTACCGACATTCTTCATTAAGAATGAAAGTTGAATGTGCTTTTGGTCAGTTGAAAAAAAAGTGAAAGGTGTTAAAATTATGCCTCAAATATCACAAAAGTATCAAATGTCAATTATTGTTTCTTGTTTCACACTTCATAATTTCATACGAATGCACGAGAGTGGTATTCCAATTGTACATCATTATGTTGTCAGTGGGAGAACAGATACAAACTTGGATGATAAAAATCGAATGAAGCTCATGTCTAAGGTAAGGATGGATATAGCCGAAGCTATTTGGAATGCACGAGAGTGGTATTCCAATTGTACATCATTATGTTGTCAGTGGGAGAACAGATACAAACTTGGATGATAAAAATCGAATGAAGCTCATGTCTAAGGTAAGGATGGATATAGCCGAAGCTATTTGGAAAGATAACAACACCGAAGAGCATGAAGATGGAGAACAACAAAATGATAAGGAGGTAGATCATATGGAAGTTAATTGACCGATTATTTAAATTTTGTAATTTTTGTGATTTTTTTCAACATTACAAACATTTAATATTTATTGAAATTAATTTTTATTAATTTTATTATAATAATAATAATAATAATTATTATTATTATTATTATTATTATTATTATTATTATTATTATTATTATTATTATTATTATTATTATTATTATTATTATTATTATTGTTATTATTATTATTATTATTATTATTATTAAAACCGAACTGAAACTGAACTGAAATGAACTGAACTGAATAGAACTGAATAGAACTGAACTGAGGGTCTTAGTCTTAGAATTGCACCTATACCGAATTCCCCCAATTAAAAATAGATCATTGCTAACTAAAATAACTAAAATAAAAAAAAAACTGAAAAAATTATAGTAGTTCAAATAAAATAAAAAGTAAAAAATATAGCAAATAAATGAAAAGGGGAAAAAATAGCGCAAATAAAAATAAAATAACATGATATGATATGAACAAATTTATAATGAAAAATAAAAGTGAAACAAATAAAATAAAAATAAACAATAGAGCAAATAAATGAAAAAACAAAAGTTTAAAAAATAATGAAAATCCAAATAAAAAAGAAAACAAAATATATCCACTTCAAATAATACAAACACCACCACCACCACCACCTCCGACCCATTGTGGAGCATGAAATGTGGTAAATGCTTTAAATGGAGATTAATCCCAACCAAGAAGAGTAAAAGGAAATTAAAAAGAACTTTCTAGAGATCAACCATTTGTGTTCTCCACGAAACTGACGCCTTTTGCCAGAACTCACTTGATATCGAGTACAACAAGTCCCACACTTGGTCATTGACAAGCCCAACCTTTTAAAAATCTTTTGGGCTTCAAGAGCGAGACAAATGGTTATGCGCAAAAATTGCTCAAAAATGGATTGCTATTACACTACCTCTATGGATAAGACCAAGGGTCGTCATTTTAGGTTGTCCAGAAGTATCTAGAGTACAATCTATCCGTCAAAGATTTCACCTTCACATGTTCCAAAATTATGAATGATACTCTTCCAAGTCCCAAGGTTATGATTTATGATAGTTTTTCGGGCAATGAAGACAATTAATAAAGCTTGAAATTAACATATAAAAGTGAAAAAATTGTTCATTCACCCAACATAAAAAATAGAGCATTGTTAACTAAAATAACTAAAATAAAAATACAAAAGTGAAAAAATTGTTGTAGGGCAAATAAAAATAAAAAATAGTGCAAGTAAATGACAAAACAAAAGGAAAAAAATAGTGGAAATGCAAATAAAAAAGAAAATAAAATGTATGCGTTTCAAAAAATACAAAAACTACCACCAAAATGTGGAGTTTGCAAAGTGAAAAATGCTCTAAATAGAGATTAATCACAACCCAAGAAAAGTATGAAAAAATTAGAAGAAAATTCCTAGAGAAATCTTTTGTATTCTCCACAAAGGCCTCTTGCCAAACCCCACTCGGTACATCAAGTCTCACACTAAGTCAATAACAAGCACAACCTTCCGAAAACACCTCTGGGCTTCAAGAGGCAAATGTTTATGTGCAAAGATTGATGATACTCTTTCGGACAATAAAGACAAAGAAGGTTGAAATGAACTAAATGTTGTGTAGCGCAAATAAAAATAAAAAAATAGCGCAAATAAATGAAAAAACAAAAGTGAAAAAATAGCTCAAATAAATGAAAAAAAAAATTTATAGCTCAAATAAATGAAAAAAACAAAAATAAAAAATAACTCAAACAAATAAAAATGGCTAAAATAAATGAAAAATCAAAAATGAAAAAAACAAAAATAAATAGCTTAAATAAATGAAAAAACAAAAATGAAAAATAGCTCAAATAAAACGATAGTTTATCTGAATACTGATATTTTGATTGTTGTCTTTTCTTCATTGATATGTCAGGTTGTGATCAATCTGAATGTGCTCGTTTTTTCCCTAGAGCAACTGCTTATCTACCAGAAGTTTTGGCAAATCAGTTGAATTGTGCTCGTTTTTTCCCTAGAGCAACTGCTTATCTACCAGAAGTTTTGGCAAAATCAGTTGAATCAACTACCGATGTCTTTGAAGTGATATTTAATCCAAATTTTTTATTAGTCTCATCTCTAGCTGTTTATAAGCATGGTTCGAAATTATAAATATTGCATGTTGTTATTTCATTGAAATGATTGTATTGGCAGAAATAAAACGAAATGGCCGACTTTAATACACTATATTTCTAGATATTAAAATACAAATTTGCCTTGCTCATCCTCATTTCAATTTAAGCGTGATTTGAGCGACATTTTATGTTCCATTTTGTTATTTTATTATGAATTAGTCGAAACAGAAAAACGCAGTCCACTTCACACAATATATTTTGAGATATTAAAATACAAATTAGAGGTAAAATAAATAGAGAATTATAAAAGGAAGAAAAAAAAGAAAAAAAAATAGAGTAAATTAGAGAAAAAATTAGAATGATTTTATAATTTTTAAAAAAATATCATAGTTTACCTTTCTAATAAAAAAGGTAATGAATTTTTGGAATATATATAATTTAATGTATTGATATTAAATATATTCATAATTAAGGTAAGCTTTTAAAATTTGATTTGTCTATTCTAACCTTTTTATTATATCAATTTTAAATTCTCCTTTATTTTATTTTATAATTTAATTTAATTTAATAATTATTTCTACCATTTTTCTAGGGTAATCGATTTTGCGAGACTAACGCATGATGGTCGGCGGAGAAACTATCGCAATCGGGAACTAACACGCTAGAGGCGCACGATCAAAGGATTCTGTAAATCGATTCAAATGGCCAAGAAATCAATCGAGGTTTATGTGGGGATGCAATGCGCAAGCTATACGCCCAGTGTATCCATCTTCACTAGCATTATCGAGAGCGTGCTTTCTGTTGTCGGCGTTCGAAGTCGGCCAACAGGTCCATGGACTGCTAATGAAAACTGGCCTCTTCATGAACATAAAAATTTGGAGTGCCATCATAGACATGTACTCCAAATCCAGTTGAACAGAAAATGCGCGCCAAATCTTCGATGAAATGCCTAAAAAAATGACTTTTCATGGACTTCGATAATCGACGTGTACGAGAAAAATGGAAGCCCAAACGAGTCGCTTAAACTCTTCGATCAAATGTTGACCAAACATAATATCGTATCGAATTACGTCACGCTTCTAGGCACACTCTCCATTTGTGCTCACGCGGGTTTAGTCACTAAAAAAAAGCAAATTTTCTAAAGAATGGAAAGTGTTTTTTTCGGTCCTAGTTTTGTTTAATTAATAGAATTACCAGTTATATATATGTTTAGTTTCGTTTCTAATTTAGTTAATAGAATTACAAGTTATATGTTTAGTTTCGTTCCTAGGTGTGTGTGGTTTTTATTTTGTTGTTTGTATTTTTCCTTTTTAGGGTCCTGAGGTTAGAAGTCGAGACATGCCACAGCCTATTCTTCTCAAAGATGTGTAGGAGTTCAATTTTACCATTGAAAGAGTAGTTAGTATGGCTGATACTGTTAGTGTTAACTATGATGAATTCATAAACGATGTTTAGTGTGGAGATATTATACTATGAATATAACAAGTAAGCTTCGTCATAACAATAATAACCAATTCCTCAATAATCACACATATATACAAAATATATAAACAAATATTTGTTGGTATTGTTAAGTTTTCGTTACATCATAATGTTAACGTTATTTAGAATCACTTGAAATGGGTGTGTAATATGTACAGTGAGTGGTATGAGATTTCATACTAATGAATATATTAGCATACACAATGAATATTTATCTACAAACACATGAAAATACACTACTTGTTGTACAATTAGAATTGTACTGCTAGGAACAAGATATAAATTGCCGATCTAATCCACTAAATAAATCAAATATTTCAGCATCCAAAATTTGGCACATTCACAGCAAAAAAAAACTTAAACAAACTCACTCTCAAATCTCAACCAGAATAACAAAATAAATTAAAAGACCAATTTTAGACGTTCTCGAATCATCATCATAAGGTCTCGCGTATTGATTAAGACACAACGTCGGCGAACGGTTTCCATTTCAATTGAGAGCGAAATCTTCTTTTCGATTTCGGACTTGTTGAATCAGCTGCATCAGCTAATATAGAACCCAATGGCAGGGGCTTCCACTCCCCATCAAAGAGCTGCTGTGCATTGACTTCCTCGAGATCACGAAACCCATACATAAATTGGGTTGGGAGCTGTGCGTTGACTTCCTCGAGATCACGAAATCCATACATAAATTGGATTGGGAGCGACAAGCTTTTCACTTGCATTGCTCGTTCTAGCCGGCAAATAACAAAATCAATATTTCTAGTACTGTTTGCACCCCTATCCCGACGATAAATAGTCAATTTCCCGTGAAGAAGCTCTCAAATATCGCTGCGAATGGTGTTTGAGCAATAATCCTTCAAACACCCTCTGTAATAGAGCTGTTGTTCGAGTTGTAAGAAGGGACCGTGCTCCTAAACTGTACAGTCTGAGACTAGAAAACAAGTAAATATTAGTGATTAAACTATTAAAGCTTTAAATCAATATTGAATAAAATGTTTCTTATTTACTGTCACATGACAATCAAGCAATCATTCACATTTGACAACAAATTACATATTATGACTTATTACATACAAACAAATTACGATTAATCAATTTATTACAACATCAATCTGAAGCACATATATTTATATATGTATACCTAAATATTTAAACAAAAACTAAATTGGTAGTCCATTGATGGTTCAATTTCTACTTATGTAGTCAAAATATGTTAAGTAGACTACATATAAAAATACTATTTCCATTGTTAGTAAACTACTGTGCTACAACTTATGAATAGTAAACCACAACTTACACTACATAAGTATGTATAGTGTATTTAATAAACCTTTTCAAATATGGTAAAAACCTTTGTTATTCATCACAAATAGACACCCTTGTAATTTTGTTTCCCAGTCGTTAAGTGAAACTATCAACAACACTGCACATTGACATATAGTGTATGTATTAGTGTCATATTTATAGAGTACTCCAGTAACTCACAATTTACACTACGCAAGTATGTATAGTGTATTTAATAGACTCACAAATCTGGTAAAAAACTTTGTCATTCATCTCACCTGGACTCCCATATAGTTTTGTTTCTCAAAGAGTTAGTGTATCTACTCCTCTATTAAACTATGGGGGTGCAAATAAACCAAAAATTACCAACAACACTGCACAACTGCATATAGTGTACGTATTAGTTTCATATTTAGATAGTAAACCAAAAATTACACTACACAAGTATGTATAGTGTAAGTATTAGTTTTATACTTACATATTATTACACAAGTTTGTATAGTGTATTTAATAGACACTTACAAGTCTGGTAAACACATTTAAGGTTAATCACCCCTATACACCCTTATGATTTTGTTTCCCAAACGTTAGGTGTAAATAAACCATATTATCTACGGTGAACTACCAACAACACTGCACAACGACATATAGTGTACGTACTAATTTCTTGTATCTAGCCGAGTACTTCCTTATTATTCACTGTGACACCCATTAAGGCTGAAGGTAGTATTTCCAACAAACAACAAGAAAATAATGTCACAACAACATGCTAATTTCATAAACAACTTAATTAATTTTACAGCATGAAAGAACACAGTTGAATTTTCAAAAAACAACAATATGAAAGTGTAGTAAACAATTTACTAAGTTTACAAAATTATACAAGCAAGTGAGTTTTTTTTAAACAAGGAGACATTTCATACAACATTTCATAATGATCTTATGTACTTCGATAATTTTTTTTTGTTAAAATGATGTGTCAGAGTCAGATAGTTTAGCAAATACAACAGTGCACTTACACGATTTTTCTGCTTAGGAAGTGACTGGTTTGACTGAAAGTACATTCACAGTCTCCTACAAGAATTTAGAATGGATAAAAATAATGTTATTAGTGTTAGTCATTTTTTAGAATAATATGAATTTGAAGTATACCTTAGCATTTTTGGATATTTTTGGGATGTTTATTCCCATATTGAATCTTTTCCTCTTTTGTGCCTTCAAGGAGATCGGTCTAGGGTTGGTCTTTAGAGCATGTTTTGTAGCCTATGTTGGAATAATTAGTCAATTATTTACACTAGGCAGCGCGCCTTTCAGTAAAAGTTATACATACCTTATTCTATTCAGGTTCGGGAGACGACGTAGTCGCCTAAAAGTCATTCGCCAGACTTCTCTTGGTGGATCTCGAATACGCTCACGAGTCTGTACTTTCTTTTTCAAGGAATCAGATCTAGTTGTTGGAGACATCGTCTCGAAAACCTGTTTCAAATTTGAATATTTTTAGGAATTATGTTATAAAATTCAGCGTCAACAAATAGAGAACTATTTCATTCGTACACTATAATTACTTGAACCGTCTTTTGTTTGAATTTTTTTGATTGCCTTAAATTAAGTTGATAAACTAAGACAAACACATGCCAGATACAATCTTGTCTCGAGCAAACTATTATACTGTACAACTTGCAAAAGATACGGATCGATCTATCAAATAATATGATACACTAGTTAACAGAACTAGGTTGCACTTTTTTCTTTCTCATTCAGAAGGCTCAGTCCCACACTCTGACTTCAATGATGAGAACTAGGTGTCTGGAGACTGGAAGGGTTAATTGAAAACTAATTATAACAATCATTTCAAGTGAACAATGGATACAAGACCAATATACCAATCCTACAAATTGTATTTTTGTCCAAAAATCATATTTTTTTGTTAGAATTTCATGAATATAAGACATGACGGAATTAATAAAAAAATGTCGGGACTTCAAAAACTTGGAACAAGCACAACCAACAACACAAATAGTTTATGGTTATTGTTCATCGGGTTATTTATACAGGTGATTCGACATATCAATCTTTGATTTATACATGTGAATAGTCACCCAAAAAGTTTTTTTTTTTAAATAAAGGAGAGTGAGAGTGTACACTTTATCCACAATTAGCGATCATTCTTATACCCACCATGTGAAGTAATCAAGCAACTACATGTGCTGATTTCGACTGTTTCTGGAGTCAAATTCAAACCTTAAAATTAATCTTTTGGGTAGATTTAAACACAAAATTCAAAAACCCTAAATCCAGTAGGGAATCTATTCACCAATTAATTTCAAGAACAGTGATAATGAATTGGGAAAACTTACCTTAACAATAGGATGTTTCGAGGTTTGATCGTAGACACTACCACGAAGACGAAGACGCCGGCGAGAGAATCACAGAACTGTGTATTGAAGAATTGTGAAAACCGTTTTACGTATTGAAGAATATATAGTGTATTACACAAGCTTTGGGTATGCAATCTATATTTAATTCGAAAACCGTTTTTTGGTAGTGTATAATTTTATATGGTAAGTGTTATTTAATAGAATTAATTAACAAAAATCATATAATCGGTTAATAAAAACATATATTACATAGTGTACAATAATTCAAAGGGCTTTATAGGTAAATCTTGTTTTTTTATAAATAGTGTAAACATTAGAGTATAATTCACTTAAAGATATTTACCCTTTTTTAAAATCTCCCAAAAAAAATAGGCTAAAGCAAATAAAATTAAAAAAGGTTAAAATGTCATAAATAAAATGAAAAAAACTCAAAAAATATTGCGAAAGTAAAATAAAAAACAATAGTAAAAAATAGCAAAGATTAAATAAATGGCCCAAATAAAATGAATAAAAAAATAAATGTATACAAATATTACCCAGCAACAATGGTGTATCCGTGGTCCATACATTCAATTTTAAAATTTTCGAATAAAAGAGAGAGAAAGTATAATTGTATAGAGTATGTATTTGTGTTTATAGGTTAGATACAGATGACAAAGGTGTGATATATTGTGCCAGGTTAACCGTGTTTCAAAAAACATAAACAAATAAAAAACAAATAGCGCAAATAAAAATACTTTACAAATTAAATAAAAAAAGCATAACAAATTAAAAGATAGATTTTCAAAAAACATAAACAAATAATAAAAAATAGCGCAAATAAAAATACTGTACAAATTAAATAAAAAAACTTAACAAATTAAAAGATAGATTTTGTTCCAGAGTTTGAAATAAATGAGAAAACTAAAAGTTATGTCGATTCAGCCAAATTAAAAATAGATCATTGCTAACTAAAATAACAAAAATAATAAACAAAACTGAAAAAATTATAGTAGTGCAAATAAAATAAAAAAATAAAAAATATAGCAAATAAATGAAGAGGTGAAAAAATAGCGCAAATAAAAATAAAATAACATGATATGAACAAAAATACTTCTAAATTTATAATCAAAAAATAAAAGTGAAACAAATAAAATAAAAATAAACAATAGAGGAAATAAATGAAAAAACAAAAGTTCAAAAAATAATGAAAATGCAAATAAAAAGAAAACAAAGTTTATACTCTTTAAAAAATACAAATACCACTACCACCACCTCTGAACCCGATAAATTGTAAAGTATTAAGTGTGGGAAATGCTTTAAATGGAGATTAATCCAACCAAGAAGAGTACAAAGAATTTAAAAAAACTTCCAAGAGATCAACCCTTTGTGTTCTCCACGAAGCCGGTCGGGCGCCTTTTGCCAAGACCCAATCGATATCGAGTAAAACAAGTCCCACACTTGGGTCATTGACAAGCCCAACCTTTAGAAAACCCTAATGGGATTCAAGAGGCAAATGGTTATGCGCAAAGATTGCTCGAAAATGGATTGCTATTACACTACCCCTATGGGATAGGTGGGTCGTTGGCGATGCTACCTTCAGATAACTAAAGTCCCAAAGTTATGATGTATGATACTCTTCGGGGCAATGAAAAACAATTAATAAAGCATGAAATGAATAGAGAAAACTAAAAAATTGTTCATTCACCCAATTTAAAAAAATAGAGCATTGTTAACTAAAATAACTAAAATAAAAATACAAAAGTTAAAAAAATTGTTGTAGTGCAAATAAAAATAAAAAATTGTGCAAGTAAATGAAAAAACAAAAGTAAAAAAATAGTGGAAACGCAAATAAAAAAGAAAATAAAATGTATGCGTTTCAAAAAATACAAAAACTACCACCAAAATGTGGAGTTTGCAATGTGAGAAATGCTCTAAATAGAGATTAATCCCAACCCAATAAGTGTACAAAAAATTAAAAGGAACTTTCTAGAGAAACCATTTGTATTCTCTAGAATGAAAAAAAAAATGAGATTCAAAAAACTTAAACAAATGAAGAAAACAAAATAGCCTAAAACAAAAATAAAATTAAAAAAAGTTTAAAATGTCACAAATAAAATGAAAAAAAACTCAAAAAATATTGCGAAAATAAATAAAAAGCAATAGTAAAAAAATAGCACATTTATGCAAATAAAATTATTAAAATAAAAATTTATACAAATATCAACAGTAACAATGGTATATCCGGTGTCATACATTTAATTTTGGGGTCATACATTTAATTTTAAAATATCCGAATAAAAGAGAGAGAAAAAGAGAGAAAATATAATTGTATAATTGAATAATAAAGTATTTATTTATGTGTATATATTAGATAGATATGACAAAGCTGTGAGGTGTATTGTGTAATTGGAAGGAAGTAGTTTAAACCTTGTTTCAAAAAACATAAACAAATAAAAAAAATAGTTTAAAGCGCAAATAAAATTAAAAAAAGTTGAAAATGTCACAAATAAAATGAAAAAACTCAAAAAATATTACAAAAATAAAATAAAAAACAATAGTAAAAAAATAGCACATATGATATAAATGGCCAAATAAAATGAATAAAAATATAAATGTATACAAATATCACATGCGCACAAAAATAAAAGGGTAAAATACATTTTCCTACAGGTTTAACAGATTTTACACTTTCCTTCCGGAAAACGTTACATGCGCCTACCTGAGGTTTAACATAGTTACACTTTCTTACCTGCGACTTGCCTGAAGCAAATATTCGGTGGAATATTCCGAGCAAGTGGATATCACGCTCCCTATTTGAAATTGTGCATTGTAATGTTATGTAGCTGTGAGGACATTTATGTAATTACTCATTTAATTAATTAATTCATTTAAACAAAACACAAAATGAAAAAAATCATTTATAGGTTTCAGAAGAAAAAAAACGGGTTTCAATTCTCCCAGTAATTAATTCATGACGAAGTCCTCGACGGTGGTCATGACGCTCGAGTAGCCGCTGAGGGTGATAGATCTGTCGGCCTCGGCGCTGTTGTAGGTGAAGATCGAGCCGGAGCAGTAGTTCTCCAGATCCTTGGCGCACTGGTCGCATTTCCGGCACGAATCGACCATACACCCGACGCCGACCTTGTCGCCGACCTTGAATTTCTGGACCTTAGATCCGACCTCGGTGACGACGCCGACGACCTCGTGGCCGGGAATCATCGGGTACTGCGCGAAGCCCCATTCGTTCTTATTGGAGTGGAGATTGGAATGGCAGATCCCTGCTCTGCCGGGATCACCACCTACACCCTATTCCACCTATAACCGTTCATCTATTTATGTTTTTTGTTTTCTTTTTGTTAGAATATGTAAATATATTCTTAGGATCAAATATTGTAATTTAGGATAAGTATAATTTGTTACCAAAATAATAGGCTTAGGCGTGTGATTAGGAGACTTATTCTCCAAGGCTTCTTTGTATATATTCAGAAGTTTAATCAATGAAACATCAGGGAATTATATTCTTTCATGGTATCAGAGCTGTTAACGATCCTTTTCTCCACATAAATCTTCCGCTGCCATGGCACCTAATTCCTCCGAGAAGTACAATACGGCTGCTCATTTTCAGCCTGCTTTCTCTTATAACGTCACCTCCCTGGTGTCCGTTAAGTTGGAAGAGGAATCTGATGTGTATCATAATTGGGCATCGCTGTTCACTGTGCTCGTGAAGATTCACGATCTTCACCACCTTATTGTCCCACCAAAGGACAATACTGAAGTCGCCGAGCTTGTTGCCTTACGTGAGGCCAATCCTAAGCTTTGGACTCGCTTGGACGCTCTTGTTCTTGGATGGATATACACTACTATATCCCTTGAACTTCTAAACGCAATCCTTATTCCAAAGGATACGGATGCTGCTGCGTGTCGCGCTTAGAGGCTATGTTTCAAGACAATAAAGTTTCACGTGCAACACACCTTGAAGAGGAACTCTCGGATTTACAATTTGAGAATTTCGCCTCTATTGATGCTTACTGTACTAAAATCAAATCTGTCTGACAGATTGGCGGCCGTGGACACACCTATTTCCAACAGTAGATTGGTTCTAAAACTCACCGCCGGACTTCCAGAGGCTTATGCAGGTACGGTTGACATCATTCAAAATCAGGAACCGTTGCCGTCTTTTGAGAGTTGTCGCTCTCGTCTCAAGCTAGCCGAACGAACAATTAAAAATCGCTTGGCCAAGGAAGGGTTGTCTCGCCCTCAATCAGCCCTTGTATCCACTTTGGATGGCCAGCAAAGTTCTTCTAATTCTCGTTCCAACTACAAAGGTAACAAGAATAATAAGAACTCGTCTAAGAAGAATAACAAGGGTCGTGGGAATGGACAGCAATAGCGACAACAACAGGTCGCCCCATCAACGCCTGCACCTGCTACTGCCGCTCCTCCTAATTGGGCTCCTTGGGGATCATGGTCTCCTCAATGGCCTCCGGCATCTCCATGCCCATACCCTAACAGTGGTTGGTCTACTAGGCCTCCCATGTTTTCTCCTGGACAACGTCCTACTGGACAAGGGGTCGTAGGACAACGCCATCAGGCACATATGGCATCTTATCCACCTCCTGGCTATACTCCAACTGATATCGAAGCAGCAATGCACGCTTTTTCTTATCCTGAACAAGACGGTAATTTCTATATGGACACTGATGCTACATCTCATATGACTGCGGATCAAGGTATTCTTTCTTCCTATGTTAATTCGGGCATTAAAAGTAACAATATCATTGTTGGAAACGGTCATAGCATTCCTATTTTGGGTCACGACAAAGTCCTTCTACCCAAACTGTACCCCTCATTTAATATCCCAAATGTTTTACATGCCCCAAATCTTATCAAAAATCTTATTTCAGTTCGAAAGTTTACTACGGACAATTCAGTTTCTGTAAATTTTGATCCCTATGATTTTTCCGTCTTTGATTTACAGACGGGAACCAACCTTCTGAGATGTAACAGCTCTGGTGATTTATACCCTCTTTTTCTTTCAAGCGAGCAAGCCAATTCCATCGCCCCACAACAACAATTTTCCGCTATCGCATCGGATCTGTGGCACAACCGGCTAGGACACCCTGGACCTGCTGTGCTTCAATCTCTTCGTAGCAAAAATTTAGTTAGTTTTAATAAGAATTGTAATGTTTTCTGTTCTTCTTGTCCTCTAGGAAAACATCAGAAACTTCCATTTTATAACTCATTGTCGCGTACTATTTCTCCGTTTTCAATCATTCATAGTGATCTCTGGACATCACCTGTTGTTAGTTCCGCTGGTCATTGTTAATACGTTTTGTTTCTTGATGATTTTAGCAAGTTTCTATGGACCTTCCCTATCTCAAAAAAATCGCAGGTAAAGGACTTATTTACGTCCTTCCATCGATTTGTTCATACCCAATTTGCAACCGTCATCAAAACATTCCAATGTGACAACGGTACTGAGTATGTTAATAACACTCTCAAGTCCTTTTTTGACCAACACGGTATGAGTTTCAGATTGTCGTGTCCACATACTTCACCACAAAACGGAAAGGCAGAACGCCACATACAGTCCATTAATAATATCATTAGAACGCTTCTTGCTCATGCGTCTCTGCCACACAAATTTTGGCATCACGCTTTAGAAATGACAACGTACCTCCTCAACATTTTACCCTCCAAAGTGCTTGGTTATCACTCACCGACACAATTACTTTATCGTTGTGATCCGTTGTTCAATACATTAAGGGTCTTCGGGTGCAAATGTTATCCACTATTTCCCTCGTCTTCCATTCATAAATTGCAAGAGCGTTCTACACCATGTGTCTACCTCGGTCCTGCTTCAAATCACCGTGGTTCAAAATGTTACGATATGTCAACTGGTAAAATAATTATATGTCGCCATGTTCGGTTCGTGGAGCCTGAATTCCCATTCTCAAACTCCACTTCACGACCTACTGACTATAATTTTCTTAACCCTCATCAAATTCCACATTACTTAATCTATCCTAGCACCATACCTACTGAAACTCCTCCACCATCCCCTACTGCACGTGAGCACCCATCTCCTACATCACCTTTATCTCCTACTCAATTAACTACTACTTCTCCTCCTCCACATCCATCTGCGCCACCTCCTTCTCATAATCAGCCTATACAAAATCCTACCCATCCAATGACAACACGAGCCAAAGATGGTATATTCAAGCCAAATAACAAATATTTCTCCAACTTTGCTGACACATCACGCATATCGCCTCTACCCAAAACACCACTTGATGCTTTGCGTGACCCAAATTGGAAAAATGCTATGTTAGATGAATATAATGCTCTTATTAACAATGGGACTTGGGAACTTGTACATGTTAGATGAATATAATGCTCTTATTAACAATGGGACTTGGGAACTTGTACCTAGGCCGTCTAATGTGAATGTAATCAGGTCCATGTGGATTTTTCGTCTAAAGAGGAAAGCTGATGGTGCTTTTGAGCGATATAAAGCTCGACTTGTAGGTAATGGCAAAACGCAGCAGCAGGGAATAGACTGTGATGAGACTTTCAGTCCCGTTGTGAAACCCACAACAATTCGTACAATGCTCAGTATAGCCGTTTCCAAGTCTTGGCCTATTCACCAATTGGATGTAAAGAATGCTTTTTTACACGGTCATCTAAATGAAACAGTCTATATGCATCAACCGATGGGATTTCGAGACACAACACGACCGGATTATGTGTGCTTACTAAAGAAATCTCTCTACGGGCTCAAACAGGCTCCCCGTGCGTGGTATCAACGATTTGCGGATTATGTCGCCAAATTGGGTTTTTCTCAAAGTAAGTCCGATAACTCCCTATTTGTTTACTACCATGGTCCTGATATTGCATATATTTTGTTATATGTGGATGACATAATCCTCACTACATCCTCGGATTCACTTCGAATGGTGTTTTTGTCCAAGTTAAACGCGGAATTTGCAATGACGGATTTGGGACAGTTAAGCTCTTTTTTGGGTATTTCTGTCAAACGCCACACTACTGGCCTTTTTCTGTCTCAATCTTCTTATGCAAATGATATAATAGAGAGAGCAGGAATGACTAATTGCAGTCCATCACCGACTCCAGTGGATACAAAGCCGAAGTTAAGTGTTGATGCTTCAAATACGCCATTTGAAGATCCTTCCAAATATCGTAGTTTAGCTGGGGCATTACAATACCTCACTTTTACTAGACCCGATATATCTTATGCTGTCCAACAAGTGTGTCTTCATATGCACGATCCAAAACAAGAACACATGACAGCTTTGAAACAGATCGTACGGTATGTCAAAGGCACAATTACCTTAGGCTTGCACTTGTATAAGTCGACTCTCGACACTCTTATCTCGTATACTGATGCTGATTGGGGTGGATGTCCGGATACACGCCGTTCTACTTCTGGATATTGTGTATTTATGGGTGATAATTTACTTTCTTGGTCATCTAAACGACAAGCTACACTATCTAGATCCAGTGCTGAGGCCGAATATAGAGGCGTGGCGAACGTTGTTTCAGATACATGTTGGTTACGAAACATATTGATTGAGCTTCGTTGTCCTATTTCTCATGCTACCCTGGTCTACTGTGACAATGTAAGCGCTATTTATTTATCTGGAAATCCAGTACAACATCAGCGCACTAAACATATTGAGATTGATATTCATTTCGTACGGGAGAAAGTGGCAAAGGGCGAAGTGCGTGTGTTACATGTTCCGTCTCGTTATCAAATCGCAGACATTTTTACCAAAGGTCTCCTGCGGGTACTGTTTGATGATTTCAGAACCAGTCTCAGCGTTTGTAAACCTCCCGATGAAACTGTGGGGGTGTGTTAAAATATGTAAATATATTCTTAGGATCAAATATTGTAATTTAGGATAAGTATAATTTGCTACCAAAATAATAGGCTTAGGCGTGTGATTAGGAGACTTATTCTCCAAGGCTTCTTTGTATATATTCGGAAGTTTAATCACTGAAACATCAGGGAATTATATTCTTTCACTTTTATATTTTTAATTTAATTATTGTTGACCTTGTTGACTGAGGGTATATAGGTAATCTGCCAAAAAATTGAGTAGGAAGTTACGTATTTACCCTTGAAATCGGAATATTTCACCGAATATTCGCTTCAGGCGAGTCGCAGGTATGAAACTGAAAACCTCAGGTAGACGCATGTAACGTTTTTCCGGTGAAGTAGGAAAGTGTAAAATCTGTTAAACCTTAGGTAGGAAAATGTATTTTACCCAAAATAAAATTAAAAAACTCAAAAAATATTTAAAAAATAAAATAAAAAAGAATAGTAAAAAAATAGCACATATGATATAAATGGCCAAATAAAATGAATAAAAAAATAAATGTATACAAATATCACATGCGCACAAAAAATAAAATAAAAATAAAAATACTGCACAAATTAAATAAAAAAAAATAACAAATAATGTTGGAGATAATTAACAATCCTATTATACCCATCATTTTTGGAAAACCTACTATTGGCCTAACTCGTTCCACACCTCTCCTCCATCCAAGAAAATCGGTACACAAAACGAAATACTTTTTTTTTTCTCTTAGTCATTATCATCTACAATGGCTTTGGGTGATATTTGTAAAGCCCAAGCTTATACCTTTTTGTTCTCAATGCAGAAGAGTACTCATCAGCCGAGCTTGATCAACTCCCCATTTTGTATACCTTTTTGTTCTCAAACCAGAAGAGTAGTCATCAGCCGAAGACAAGTCTTTCCTGACATCATCGTGCTTGTTGGCTCTTTCCTCAGGGTTCAATAATACGATGGTTTCTCTGGATTTTTATATTTTGATGGTTTCCTTGTCTTCATTGATATGTCGAGGATGTGATCAATCTAAATGCTGCTTGTTTCTTTCCCAGAGAAAAGAGTTTCTGCTTGTCTACGGGAAGTCTTGGCAATTGAGTCTTGAATTTTGTTCCAAAGGTTGAGAAGTCTTGGCAATTGAGTCTTAAATTTTGTTCCAAAGTTGAAATAAATAGAGGATACTGAAAAGTTGTGTTCATTCAATCAAATTAAAAATAGTGCATTGCCAACTAAAATACCTAAAATAAAAAACAAAAGTAAAATAATTCTTGTTCCGCAAATAAAATAAAAAATAAAAAATAAAAATAGAGCAAATAAAATAAATAACGCAAATAAAATAAAAAATAAAAAATAAAAAATAGAGCAAATAAATAAAAGAAAATGAAAAAATAGCGCAAATAAAAAAAACATATGAACAAAATTTAAAATAAAAAATAAAAGTAAAACAAATAAAATAAAAAGCAAATAAATGAAAAAACAAAAGTTAAAAAAATAGTGGAAAAACGCAAATAAAAAAAAAGTATCTCAAATACAATTTATGCTAAAAACTTTTAGCTTTACATGTCCCAATATTATAGATAATAATCTTCCCAGTCTAAAAAAAGAAAAATAAAGCTTAAAATTAAAGAGAAAACCGAAAAGTTGTTTATTTACCCAACTAAAAAAATAGAACATTGCCAAATAAAAAAAAATAGAGCAAATAAATGAAAATTGAAAAAATAGCGAAATAAAAATAAAATAACATTATATGAATTATAATGAAAAAACAAAAGTGAAACAAATAAAATAAAAATAAAAAATAGAGCAAATAAATGAAAAAACAAAAGTTCAAAAAATAATTAAAATGCAAATAAAAAAGAAAACAAAATGTATGTACTTCAAAAAATACAAACACCACCACCACCACCCGACAAATTGTGGAGTATGAAATGTGGGAAATGCTTTAAATGGAGATTGATCCCAACCAAGAAGAGTACAAAGAAATTAAAAGGAACTTTCTAGAGATCAACCCTTTATTTTCTCCACGAAGCCGGCCGGGCGCCTCTTGCCAAGACTCACTCGACATCGAGTACAACAAGTCCCACACTTGGGTCATTGACAAGCCCAACCTTTCGAAAAATCTTTTGGCCTACAAGAGGCAAATGGTAATGCTTAAAGATTGCTCGAAAATTGATTGCTATTACACCACCCCTATGAGATAAGACCGAGGGTTGTTGGCGATCCTCTTAGGTTGTCCATCCATCAAAATTTTCACCTTCACATGTCTCAAGATTATGAAAGATACTCTTCCAAGTCCCAGGTTATGATGTATGATACTTTTTCGAGCAATGAAGACAATTAATAATGCTTGAAATGAACAGAGAAAAGTGAAAAAATTGTACATTCACTACCCAACTTAAAAAATAGAGCATTGTTAACTAAAGTAACTAAAATAAAAATAAAAAAGTGAAAAAATTGTTGTAGGGCAAATAAAAATAAAAAATAGCTCAAGTAAATGGAAAAACAAAGTAAAAAAATAGTGGAAACGCAAATAAAAAAGAAATGAAAATGTATGCGTTTCAAATAATACAAAAACTACCACAGTGGAGTTTGCAATGTGAAAAATGCTCTAAATAGATTTTAATCCCAACCCAAGAAGAGTACTAAGAAATTAGAAGGAACTTCTTAGAGAAACTCTTTGTATTCTTCACAAAGGCCTATTGCCAAAACCCACTTTGTACATCAAGTCTCACACTTCGGTCATTGACAAGCACAACCTTCCGAAAACCCCTCTGGGGTTCAAGAGTCAAATGGTTATGCGCAAAGATTGATGATACTCTCCCGACAATAAAGATAAAGAAGCTTGAAATAAACAAATTGTTGTAGTGCAAATAAAAATAAAAAATAGCGCAAATAAATGAAAAAACAAAACTAAAAAAATATCTCAAATAAATGAAAAAACAAAAATGAAAAAACAAAAACAAATAGCTCAAATAAGAGAAAAAACAAAAATGAAAAATAGCTGAAACAAATAAAAATGGCTCAAATAAATTTAAAATAAAAAATGAAAAACCAAAATTAAATATCTCAAATAAATGAAAAAACAACAAAAAAAATTGCTCAAATAAATGAAAAAACAAAAATGAAAAAATAGCCCAAATAAAAATTAAATAAAATAACATAAGACAAAATAGCTTCCACAACTAAAATGAAATAAAAATTACTATCAAAAAACATAAACAAATGAAGAAAAAAAAGCCTAAAACCCAAATAAAATTAAAAAAAGATTAAAATGTCACAACTTAAATGAAAAAACTCAAAAAATATGAAAGTAAAATAAAAAACAATAGTAAAAAAATAGCACATATGAAATAAATGGCGTAAATAAAATAAATAACAAAACAAATGTATACAAATATCACCAAGCAACAATGGTATATTGGTGTATACATTCAATTTTAAAATATTCGAATAAAAGAGAGAGAAAGTATAATTGTATAATTGAATAATGGAGTATTTTTTAGTGTGTATAGATTAGATAGAGATGACAAAGGTGTGAGGTGTATTGGGCTATTGAAAAAGTAGGTTAAGCTTGTTTCCAAAAATATAAACAAATATATATATATAAATATATATATATATTGCGCAAGAATTTAAATATATTTGTGCAATAATCAATAATTTTATATATAAATATATTTGCGTAAAAATGTAAATATATTTGCAAGAATCTATAAATATATTTGGTAAAAATATATTTGCAACCATCCGATTATATATATATATATATATATATATATATATATATATATATATATATATGAATAGATATCTATGATAGATTTGTTGAAGTTGTTAATGTGTGAAGGCCATTTGTGAGTTGTCGATTATATATATATATATATATATATATATATATATATATATATATATATATATATATATATATATATATATATATATATATATATGAATAGATATCTATGATAGATTTGTTGAAATTGTTAATGTGTTAAGGCCATTTGTGAGTTGTCCCACATCGAATAATTGTGAGAGGGGAGTTTATCATATAAGCCTAGAGAGTTCTCCTACTTAGTACCATATGGTTTTGAGTTAAAATGAGGCTCTCTATATGTCATATAACAACTTTTTTAGATAGTTTTGCTAAATCTAAATTCAACTACAATTTTCCATTAACATGCAAAAAGTGAAATAAAAATCCAAAAATTTTATGAAGTAAATGCTCTAACATAGATATAAGGATTTAACAACTTTTTTAGATAGTTTTGCTAAATCTACATTCAACTACAATTTTCCATTAACATGCAAAAAGTGAAATAAAAATCCAAAAATTTTATGAAGTAAATGCTCTAACATAGATATGAGGATTTTGAGCAGCGCGAATGGAGGAAGAATATGTTTCGTAGCCATAAAAAAATTGGTTTTTGTATTTTATTGGGGTTAGTTGTATTTTTAATTTTAAAATTGAAAATGATAATGTTTGTACGCTGTCCTAAAAGAAAAGAATATGTAGAATCTATAATACTAGTCTTAGAATTGCCCCTATACCGAATCCCCCAATTAAAAATAGATCATTGCTAACTAAAATAACTAAAATAAAAAACAAAACTTAAAAAATTATAGTATTGCAAATAAAATAAAAAATAAAAAATATAGCAGGGTTAGTTGTATTTTTAATTTTAAAATTTAAAATGATAATGTTGGTACGCTGTCCTATATAAAAATGAAAGAAAAGAATATGTAGAATCTATAATACTAGTCTTAGAATTGCCCCTATACCGAATTCCCCCAATTAAAATTAGATCATTGTTAACTAAAATAACTAAAATAAAAAAAAAATTGAAAAAATTATAGTAGTGCAAATAAAATAAAAAATAAAAATATAGCAAATAAATAAAAAGGTAAAAAAATAGCGCAAATAAAAATAAAATAACTTGATATGAACAAATATACTTCCAAATTTATAATGAAAAAATAAAAGTGAAACAAATAAAATAAAAATAAACAATAGAGCAAATAAATGAAAAAACAAAAGTTTAAAAAATAATGAAAATCCAAATAAAAAAGAAAACAATATATATTCACTTCAAATAATACAAACACCACCACCTCCGAACCCGACAAATTGTGGAGCATGAAATGTGGTAAATGCTTTAAATGGAGATTAATCCCAACCAAGAAGAGTAAAAGGAAATTAAAAAGAACTTTCTAGAGATCAACCCTTTGTGTTCTCCACGAAGCTGGGCAGGCGCCTTTTGCCAGAACTCAATCGATATTGAGTACAACAAGTCCCACACTTGGGTCATTGACAAGCCCAACCTTTCGAAAAATCTTTTGGGCTTCAAGAGCGAGACTAATGGTTATGGGCAAAGATTGCTCCAAAATGGATTGCTATTACACTAGCTCTATGGATAAGACCGAGGGTCGTATCCTTTTAGGTTGTCCAGAAGTATCTAGAGTACAATCTATCCGTCAAAGATTTCACCTTCACATGTCCCAAAATTATGAATTATACTCTTCCAAGTCCAAAGGTTATGATGTATGATAGTTTTTCGGGCAATAAAGACAATTAATAAAGCTTGAAATTAACATATAAAAGTGAAAAAATTATTCATTCACCCAACATAAAAAATAGAGCATTGTTAACTAAAATTACTAAAATAAAAATACAAAAGTGAAAAAATTGTTGCAGGGCAAATAAAAATAAAAAATAGTGCAAGTATATGAAAAAACAAAAGGAAAAAAATAGTGCAAATGCAAATAAAAAAGAAAATAAAATTTATGCGTTTCAAAAACTACCAAAACTACCACCAAAATGTGGAGTTTGCAATGTGAAAAATGCTCTAAATAGAGATTAATCACAACCCAAGAAAAGTATGAAAAAATTAGAAGAAAATTCCTACAGAAATCCTTTGTATTCTCCACAAAGGCCTCTTGCCAAAACCCACTCGGTACATCAAGTCTCACACTAGAGTCACTAACAAGCACAGCCTTCCGAAAACACCTCTGGGCTTGAATAGGCAAATGGTTATGCGCAAAGATTGATGATACTCTTCCGGACAATAAAGACAAAGAAGGATGAAATGAAGTAAATGTTGTGTAACGCAAATAAAAATAAAAAAATAGGGCAAATAAATGAAAAAACAAAAGTGAAAAAATAGCTCAAATAAATGAAAAAAAAAATTATAGCTCAAATAAATGAAAAAAACAAAAATGAAAAATAGCTCAAACAAATAAAAATGGCTCAAATAAATGAAAAATAAAAAATGAAAAAACAAAAATAAATAGCTTAAATAAATGAAAAAACAAAAATGAAAAATAGCTCAAATAAAACGATAGTTTATCTGAATACTCATATTTTGATATTTTGATGGTTGTCTTTTCTTCATTGATATGTCAGGATGTGATCAATCAATGTGCTCGTTTTTTCCCTAGAGCAACTGCTTATCTACCAGAAGTTTTGGCTAATAAGTTGAATCAACTACCGATGTCTTTGAAGTGATATTTAATCCACATTTTTTATTAGTGCTCATTCTCATCTCTAGCTGTTTATAAGCATGGTTCGAAATTATAAATATTGTATGTTGTTATTTCATTGAAATGATTGTATTGGCAGAAATAAAACGAAATGGCCGACTTTAATACACTATATTTCTAGATATTAAAATACAAATTTGACTTGCTCATCCTCATTTCAATTTAAGCGTGGTTTGAGCACATTTTATGTTCCATTTTGTTATTTTATTATGAATTAGTAACAGAAAAACACAGTCCACTTCACACAATATATTTTGAGATATTAAAATACAAATTAGAGGTAAAATAAATAGAGAATTAAAAAAGGAAGAAAAGGAAGAAAAAAAATAGGCTAAAGCAAATAAAATTAAAAAAAGATTTAAAATGTCACAAATAAAATGAAAAAAACTCAAAAAATATTGCGAAATTAAAAAACAATAGTAAAAAAAATAGCAAAGATTAAATAAATGGCCCAAATAAAATAAATAAAAAAATAAATGTATACAAATATTACCAAGCAATTATAGTATATCCGTGGTTCATACATTCAATTTTAAAATATTCGAATAAAAGAGAGAGAAAGAGAGAGAAAGTATAATTGTACAGAGTATGTTGATTATTTTTGTCTAAATCCGATACATAAATAAAATAAAATCTGGACTAGAACAATATCTTTACAATTCCAGAATAAAATTAAATTAAATAATTAAATAAATTAACCTTTATCGGGCTTCGAACAGAAACTTGTTGCGGGTAGTCGAGGCGCTTTCGCTATCCGCAAGACTAAAACGCCCCGTGTATGCTACGGTTTTGCGATGTTAGTCCCCAAAGATACAATGACTTTCAATTATCTTCTAGTCTGAGGCACACCAGCTAGAAGCTCCATCGAACGAGAAAGAGAGAGAACCGAGTATATGCAAATGCAAGGAACTAATATTGTCTACACAATATTCTAACAGTAGAATGTTAATGAACTTAGAGAGAAGAGATTTCGGATGTGGGATATGAAGTGTTTTAATTGTGTAATGGGATGATCTCTCTCAACTACAATGCTTCTATTTATACACATCAAGTGGGGAGTACCAAAAGACAAAAGGCATTCCAAAGGTCTTAACCAACTCAAAGGTCACAACAATTATGAGGATTAATTTATATATTTTTATTAAATATATAAATAAAATTCTGATAACTTTTCAAGTCTTTGGGCCGACTATTCAAATTCCGTACAACCCATATTGGACTGACTATTTAAATTTCGTACAACCCATTTAGGCTAGCCCAACAGCTTAACCCAACTAAAATGTTTCAACTAATTTACTCAACCCAAAGGCTAGCAAGCCCAAGTCATAATAACCAACGTGTTATTATTTAACAAGCCCAATACAAATTAAATTTGTACTTTGTTAAACTTTTATAGGCCCAAGAAAATTTTCGGAGACCCAAGTCCAAATCATTATATTCACCAAGAATGAAATTCAAGTCAATGAACTTAATCAAAGTTGAAACATTTCACTACTCCTCATATAACACTACGAAAGTATTAATTTTCTCTCCACATTCAATGTGGGATTGTGACTTTTCACATTCTCAACAATTAATACACACGACCTTTTATAATGGTTCTCACAAAGTCATTATCACGCACATTTCGATATGGGATGAGACTTTAAAGTTCTCATTCAAATAATGTCTTTTCACTTGGCTAAACCGATCATTTATTTCTCACTCACCGAAAAATCGGATCTTGACGAAATAAAATAATATAATTATCTACACAACATCGTAAAAATTTATCAACAAATTAATTCCAACTTGAATTAATATTTAGCCATAAAAAATCAGTCAAATATTGGTCAAACCAAATATTTTATTCCAAATTTTCCAGCAATCCCCCACATGAGTGGAAATAAATGCATCCAATCTATGCAGACCTAGTGCTCGATTCTCAAGAGAATTTATTGCTTCAGGAAAGGTAGTTTGCGGCTTTGAACCTCCCGTAGTAAATTATCATCGGAAGTACAGGAGGCCTAGTGGACGCGATGCCTTGAACTATCCCCCCACAACGTACAACGAGTCAATGATATTTACACAATAAATCCCCATCAATTTCCCGTTCTTTAGTTGTGTCCGTTTTGGCCATGGACTCACTTTGGATTCATAAATGTTTACATTTGAAGCGGCCCTCACTTCACATTTATATAGGTGACCTCCCAAAAAGTATCCTGACATACTTCACCTTTTCAAGGTTGGGATTCATTAAAAGTCTCCACGAGAACTTAACCTTTTACCACACATCAGGATTTAGCACTTGATTTGCCCTTAGGGATGAGTTCACAAGTAAACATTTATGAATCCAAAGTGAGTCCATGGCCAAAACGGACACAACAATAGAACGGGAAATTGTTGGGGATTTATTGTGTAAATATCATTGACTCGTTGTACGTTGTGGGGGAATAGTTCAAGGCATCGCGTCCACTAGGCCTCCTGTACATCCGATGATAATTTACTACGGGAGGTTCAAAGCCGCAAACTACCTTTCCTGAAGCAATAAATTCTCTTGATGCAGATCGAGGACTACCTTTATGGGAAGAGGCTCGGAATTCCTTTGAAGGGTAGACCGGAGAAGATCACGGACGACGAGGAATGGGAAAGCCTCGACAGGCAGGTGTTGGGATTGATACGTTTGTCGCTAGCTTCAAACGTGTCATTCAATGTGCGCTCAATTCCCACAACCAAGGGTTTGATGGCTGCCCTATCAAACATGTACGAGCAACCTTCAGCGAACAACAAGGTGTATCTCATGAAGCAGTTGTTCAATCTGAAGATGTCGGACAATGCAAACGCAGCCAACCATATCAACGAGCTGAATTCCATCTTGGACAAGTTGAAGGGAGTCGGGGTGAACTTCGATGACGAAATTTACGCCTTGATCCTACTTGCGTCTCTACCGGATAGTTGGGAGCCCATGAGGGCAGCTGTTAGCAACTCTATGGGGAAGGAGAATCTGCAGTTCTCCGAAGTTAGAGATAAGATCCTTGCCGAGGAAATCCGGAGAAAAGATTTCAAGGGAAAGTCTCCTAGTTCGACCTTGAGTGTAGAGAGCCGGGGGAGAAACTCGGGCAGGAATGCTAACAGGAACAGAGGGAGATCCAAGTCTAGGAATGGAAGAGATAGCTTGAGGTCCGAGGATAACGAGTGCTGGAATTGTGGGAAGACGGGGCACTTCAAAAGGGATTGTCGCTCTCGGGGGAAGAACGACAACAAGAAGAAGGGTACCGCCAATGCGGTGGTACAAGAGGATGACGACGATGGGGACGTCCTCCTCTGTTCGGTCGACTCACCGATCGATTCCTGGGTGCTGGACTCAGGGGCTTCTTTCCATACTACTGCACAGCGGGAGGTAATGCTTAATTACGTTTCGGGTGACTATGGAAAGGTTTTTCTTGCAGATGACGAGCCACTCGATATAGTCGGGATGGGGGATATCAACCTAAAGTTGTCTAATGGGCAAACCTGGAAGATTACCAAGGTCAGACATGTGCCGGGGTTGATGAGGAACCTAATTTCGGTGGGCCAGCTTGATAATGATGGCTACCGGACGTCATTTGGAGATGGGTCGTGGAAGGTTTCGAGGAACGCCATGACCATTGCTCGAGGTCATAAGACGGGCACACTTTACTTGACGACGAGCATGAGGGACTCGGTTGGTGTTGTTGATGGCACCCAAAAGACCGAGTTGTGGCATTGCAGGCTGGGGCACATGAGTGAGAAATGCTGGGATTCGATGTCCCGGGTTATCAAAAATTGCGGAACCGATAACCCGACCGAAAACCCGTCGCCGGAGTTCGCACGAACACCAACTCATCCGCAGGAGTCCGACCTTTGGAGACTACGCGCCCGAAGACACGCAGCCCGCCCCCAGCCGATTTTCTCCCGCGAGTCGGAAATTACGAACGCGAACACCACGCGAAGAACCGGGCTCGACGAGAGCATCGCCGCGGGATGAACCCGCGGCTAAACCCTAGCCAAACCCCATCGCGGGGTTCGCGATCGCCGTGCATGGCGATCGCCGGGGATGCGAGGCATCCCCGCGGGGCTGATCCGATCAGCACCCGCCGGCGGTGAGTCCGGCGACTCACCGCCACCACCACACGGGGTGGAGGGCCCCCAGCCGCGGCACCAGCCCGCGGCTGCCCTCCGCGATCGAGCTGGGCTCGATCGCTCGCTCCGGCTTCGGCCGGAGCTCTCCCCGCGTGCGCCTGCCGCCGTCGAGGGGTGGGGATCCGCCACGGCACCAGCCCGTGGCCTCCCCAGCGATCGACTGCCGTCGATCGCTTGCCCCGGCGTCCAGCCGGGGCTCCCTTCGTTGAGCGGTACCGGCGGTCGAACCCTAGGGTTCGGCCGCCCCTCTCGATTCCGACGGGGATCGCACGATCCCCGTATCCCGGTTTCGACGCTTTCCCGGATCGTCTTGTTCATGTACACATTACGATTAAAACAATCACAAATCATAAAAGGGGTTTTATGATTATTACCTCGAATCGTTGTACGGAGAAACGAATTCGGTTGATGACCTTGTGACCTTCCCGCGTATTCCTTGCACCTCGTCCGAACGTCGTGTGGGCGACGATCTATCGAACTCTATGGATCCTCCTCACTCTCAAGATTTTATGATTGGCGTAGGTCAATTAATTCTCACTTGAAAGTGAAGACCATGTAGTGCTTATATAGGCTACGTAGGGGATCATAAGGAGAATAAATATTGGGCTTCAATATTGAAAATTAAATTGGGTCCAACCCAAATCCATTAATTCTTATCAATATTAATTTTATTTATTTTCCACTATATAAATAAAATTGCACTCCCAATATTATTCCATATTATATCAAATAATATTTCTCCAAGTAGTATTATTTATTCCGTGTATTTAAGATTTAAATATCCATGAATAAATTTATTTATTGCTCAATAAATAATATTCATATCTTATATCCGAGACTAGTACCGTTCAACCTTTATTATTGTGCGGAACGAATCCACTCATGAGGTTTACACAATAATTCCTTATGAACTCATCTCGGGGATATTATCAACCCTTCCGGGATACACTTTCCCGTCAAGTATTCACGGCATGTCATATATAAAATATAGCGACCCAACTTTACCGGTAATTAACCCAATAATTAAATCGGTTAATTCCTTTGGAAAATCAAAGCCTCTAGTATTAAATATACACACCCGCAATAATATCGGGGATTAAGAATAAAATACTCCGAGATTTAAATTGATTATCCAAGGCAATCCTAATCAATAAATCTCAAGCTGATCCGCCCAATACACCAAGTGTACAAGTGTGATAAAATAATTAAGATAAATATTTTCTCTCTCACACAACGACTATACCGATGGATTGGTCCGTGTCCATCTAGGTCGTGAGCAACTGTTCGATTAAATACGAGTAACCGATAGTATGATCTTCTGTGTGCCCATGCCCCACCATACTAACTACAACGTATAAAATCCAGGACTATATTTTGCATAAATAATTAACAATAATTAATTGCAAATAATTGTTTATTAATTTAATAGGTTAAATGCTATGACGGGGAGTTTTACCGGTACTTAAATCTAGACATTAAGTACACAACTCCAACAATCTCCCACTTGTACTAAGGTCTAGTCATTTCCTCCAAACTCCCGACTCCCATACTCATCACGTGCTTAAGTTATACTTTCCAGAAGTATTATGTGAATGAGCAATCTAGGTTTCCGCTCTGAAGTTATCTTGGTGACTACAGCGTCGTCCCTCTGACGATGACTCGTATCAGGTGGTACTGGCTCTATGTGTTATCATCACTTTTCGAACTTATGACTTCTTCCAGTTCTCCACGCACCGCTATGTACATAGCCTTTTGGTGAACCAAGAATCATATCCAAGTTCAGAGGTCATTCCGGAACCTAACCAAAACTTCCGCTGCCTCTGAGGCTGCTATTCGGCTTATGATAGAGTCCGAGAAGCATCATGCTTATCACTCTTTCACCCTTAGGTTCCACCTCTTCTAAAAGTGAACACATAGCCTGATATCGACTTACACTGGTCTTTCTCCGATTTTTGATCTGAGAAACTGTAATCTAAGATGATTTCGTTTTGCCGGTAATCCAGTACTTCCAAGTACTTTTACAGCATTCGAATATCTCTTATCCAGATTACTTTGATACCCTCCCACTACGCTAACCGCATAGTTGATATCAGGTCCTTGTTTTTCAACATTGCATCTACAAAGCTCTCTACACTCAAAGTGTAGGAACCTGCTTTGTCTATATCTATCTCCTTTATGCGTTCGAAACACATACCTTAGATAGATGCATTCTGTTCCGAAAGGCAATAACCTTTCTCAGAATTGTGCATGTTTAAAACAAACCATAATCGTATAAGATATCCTAAGAGAAGTACAAATGTTCTTATCTAGAGATCGAAAGATTTCTAAGAACATGATCCAACTTCATCTTAATCTTATATCTCGATTTATTTAGACAACCTCTATTTTATGTCTGACAACACTTTTACATTGTTGCCAATGATGAAGTGTTATCCACACAAAATCCCGAGAAACACCACCCTTGTTTCCATTACGTCTCTAACACACCTCTCCTTGCCTTTTGATGAATCCATAGAATGGACTATCTCATCAATTCGCAAGTTCCTATGCAGAACTAGGGATCGATTTCATGTATACTAGATCCAGAGTTCAAAACTCCTCCAGTCTTATGAACATCTCTGGTTGCTTAACAACCTCCCACTGCAATGGCGTTCCGGTGTATAACAGTAATAACATTAGGTGCAGTCAGTGGTGTACTGCTACTCGGTTAGGCTGGTTCTCAGTCTTTCCTTTCCTCAATTTTAAAGTACTATGTCAGTTAGGGCATTGTAGTTCATCTAATAGTATTCCTCTAAGAACCGGGTGAGGATACCCATCTGGTTCGTAGTACTATTGAACATACAATTACTTGTTCTTCTAGGATTATTCTACAACCACATAGAATGTGCCGTATCTAGAAATATCCATAGAAAATAGTTCCGAACAAACTTGTCCTTTTTACTATTAGAATCCCATCTCTTATTTCTGACACACCATGTCTACACTCCAGTGTATGGTGTAGTCGTTTGAGATTTAATCTCAATCTTTGATTTATGCTATGTGTTATTTAGATAGGTGATAGCCTCCGCGAACAAGTCGCAGGCTTCCAATGGATATACTTTGAAGGATCCCCATAATAGCTTTGTGTTGAAAACACTCCGCCTTTATGGCACATCAAGCATTCTAATCCATCTTCGAGTATTCTTGAAGGAATGACTCGTACCTTCTCTAATTACACATACCGCATTAATCATCAATCATTTTCTATACTTGTCCGAATTCCATCCTTTATCCAGAAAGGTTAACTCAGTTGTATCATCTATCAAGATTGATTCTTAGGTTGGGAGGTCCATTCCTCCAACTATAATTGATCAAATCAATTTCGACCTTTTGAATCCCTTTTGAATAGATACTACCAAGTTCAAGAATTCACAAGTATGATGATCGACAAAGAAATACATCTAACCAGTAAAACAAGTTACACATAACGGTTTGTTGCATCGTGGTAGACTAAGTATTCATCATTCACATATTGCTATCTAATGTACCATAATAGATATCACCATTATTTCTTATCCAAACCATCAAATGATTAAAGAAATAAAATATCCATTAATAATAAAGAAAAACAGAACTAAGTTCTTTTTCAAAATTAAAGGGGTACATAAGCAATAACTGAAATGAAAACTTAAAACAGATAAATGTCTTCCACTGCAACCGCTGCTACCCCAACAGCTTCGCCCATGTAGACTCGAACTCTTCTTCTCTAAGTCGCTGGGTTTTCTGGAACCCCTGCATTTAAATGCACATACCGTCAGTGGTTCCATATCTACACACCAGAATTCTGGTAGATAATACCGCTGACTATGTTTTTACGACTAAAGAAAAATTCGTACCTCTGAGAGGACATTCAGACTTCCAGTGTCCAGACTTCTTGCATCGGAAGCACAAGCCCTTTGGCTTAATAGCCCCCACTCGTGGTCCATTCCTCTTGGCACCACTGGGTTTCATGGCTTGCTTCCTTTTCTTGCCCCTACCTCCAATAGCTTTCAAGCTTTTGGGCCTGGTAGTTACAAGCGCTTGAGACTTGCCCTTCTTGTAGATCCCCTCTGCCGCCTTGAGTTCAGTCAGGAGTTGTGCAAGAGTATAAGACAGTTTACCCATATTATAACTCATACGAAACTGCTCAAAACTAGGGGTCAGAGACTGGAGTATGATGTCGACTTGTGTCTCACCATCAATCATAGCTCCTAGGACCTCCAATTCATTCAACAGACTCATCATCTTGAGAATGTGCTCCTCGACAGGCGTTCCTTCAGACTGAGTAGTTGACATGAGGACTCTCATGGCATCTTGCCTAGCCGCACGGTCATGATGCCCAAACATCTCCTTGAGGTTAAATAACATATCCTCGGCAGTGTCCATTGACTGATGCTGGGTTTGGAGCACATTTGACATAGAAGCCAAAATATAGCACCTAGCCATTTCATCAGCCTTTTTCCACTTCCGAAATGCTTCTTTTTCCTCATCAGTTGAGGCGGCCGTGGGCTCAGCAGGGCATTGCTCATAGAGTACAAACTTGTACTCTTCAGCAGTCAGGACAATGTCCAAATTTCTCTTCCAATCAATGTAATTGGGACCAGTGAGTTTATGTTCCTTGAGTATCACAGAAAGTGGATTCATAGCTATTCTCTAAACCTATAAGCACATGTAAACAAACAATCAATTTAATGTCCGATATTATCTCCCTCAAATAATATCATTAAATTACTAATTGCGTCTAAAATCCCATCAGGTAAAGCAAGCCACGTGGTGTGGACGTTTACCCACCCAAATGATTTAGCAATTAGTTTTTCTTCGGTCATACATCAATCATAGCGTAACTTCGTGGGGAAGAATACTATGACGCATATCTAAGTGTAAACCATCACTCAGCACTAAAGTACATCGCTTGAAATTGCTACGTCACCGCAAGCCACGTGGTGTGGACGTTTATGACAACTTCACAACTCTTCACAATTACTTATAACTGTCTACATCAATTAATCCAAAATCCGTCGGCATAGCAAGCCACGTGGGGTGGACGTTTACTACACCAAGAGATCTTTATAATTGACTCCCAATTACAAGAACCATTCGATTTCGTAAATCAAGACTTGGAGAATCATAAGTGAAACTCGAAGTTTCTAACCAGTGATTCACCATGCGAGCGACCCTATCTCTCATAAATGAGGGAGCCGAGCAGACAAACGACCCACCTATCAAAGAATGGCACGAAAGTCTCTAATTTGTGTCATCCACATGACCAAGTGGCTCTGGCTCCATTCCACTCCCCGGGGTGAGAATGAGTCGACTTGAAGTCAGTTTCAGAAAGACAAATTAGGCATTGTTTGATAAACTCGATCAATGTTTCTTGTAAGAGGAATTACAAGAATTCTCCTCCAATGACTTGTCTATATGAACTTCAAAAGTTCATAAAAGTCACCAAGAGAACAGTGATGGAGACCATGGGAATGTTTCCATCCCCTCTCCCACTTAGCTTTTTACGATAAAGGGATACGCTATCTAGTGCATAAAAATAAACACATATAGCATGCATGAAAGCAATAAAGCACATAGCACATAGTCAAAATAATGCTAGAGAATTATTTTCCCCGACTATCATGGCTTTATCTTCATATGCATCCTCTAGTCTTCAGTCTTCGTTTCTTGAATGCTCCATGTGACGAGAATATTAATTTCCAATATTTAAATCTATTTATTTTCAATTAATCCAAAAGTTACTTAATTCGAAAATTAAGTCAATTGAATATATCAAAAATAAAATTAAATATTATTAATATTTTTACCTATTTATTTTCCTATCTAGTTCTTATTAAATCTTTAGAATAATCTATCCAAATAAAATTTGGAATATTCTAGAAGACATCTATAATAGAACAAGGAAATAAAATAAATTAGGACTCACTACTTTCCAAATTTATTTTTATTCCTAATCCATGAATATTCCCATGAGTAGGAATAATCAAATAGGAAAAATAAATTTAGTACTAAATTAATTAAATTTCTAATCTATGATTAATTCCATGAAGGAAATAAATCAATAGAAATAAAATTAATTTAAATTAATTCTTTTCCTAATCCATGAGTATTTTTCCTAAAAGGAAAGTACTCAAATAGGAAACCCGAATTAATTGGGAAAGTAGATCTTGGTAGGAATAGCATGAGATTGGGAGATCCCATGCCATCCCCACCGTCGACCTCCACCGCCCGGGACCACCACCGCCGCCGCCCCCAGCCCACGCGCCACCACCACCGGTGGCCGGCGTGGCCGGAAGCCCTAGCGGGCAGCCCCTTCGATGGGGTCGATCAATCCTCATGGGGATCGATCATGGGGATGATCGATTCCCCGGATTTTTCGTCCTCTTCGTCTTCGTCACACGTCTTCGTCTTCCGGCGATCGTCTCATCATCGAACCAACGTAAATAATTTACAAAAAATTTAAATTACAATTCCGGTATCGATTCTATACATGAAATCGACCCTATACATTTTCCGGAAAATAAAGTGCGTAATAATAAATCCTAAATTCGGTCAACCCCCGAATTTTTACTATTACAAACATTCAACCACAAAAAAACGAATCTCGACATGTCCGAGAGTTTAATAATCATGATAATTAATTAAAAAACAATTAATTAAATCCAACCATGATAGCCGGAAATCCTGCAAGGTAGAACGATAATCGAATATGTACATGAACACGAAACCAAACGCTCTGATACCAATTGCTGGGATTCGATGTCCCGGGTTATCAAAAATTGCGGAACCGATAACCCGACCGAAAACCCGTCGCCGGAGTTCGCACGAACACCAACTCATCCGCAGGAGTCCGACCTTTGGAGACTACGCGCCCGAAGACACGCAGCCCGCCCCCAGCCGATTTTCTCCCGCGAGTCGGAAATTACGAACGCGAACACCACGCGAAGAACCGGGCTCGACGAGAGCATCGCCGCGGGATGAACCCGCGGCTAAACCCTAGCCAAACCCCATCGCGGGGTTCGCGATCGCCGTGCATGGCGATCGCCGGGGATGCGAGGCATCCCCGCGGGGCTGATCCGATCAGCACCCGCCGGCGGTGAGTCCGGCGACTCACCGCCACCACCACACGGGGTGGAGGGCCCCCAGCCGCGGCACCAGCCCGCGGCTGCCCTCCGCGATCGAGCTGGGCTCGATCGCTCGCTCCGGCTTCGGCCGGAGCTCTCCCCGCGTGCGCCTGCCGCCGTCGAGGGGTGGGGATCCGCCACGGCACCAGCCCGTGGCATCCCCAGCGATCGACTGCCGTCGATCGCTTGCCCCGGCGTCCAGCCGGGGCTCCCTTCGTTGCGCGGTACCGGCGGTCGAACCCTAGGGTTCGGCCGCCCCTCTCGATTCCGACGGGGATCGCAAGATCCCCGTATCCCGGTTTCGACGCTTTCCCGGATCGTCTTGTTCATGTACACATCACGATTAAAACAATCACAAATCATAAAAGGGGTTTTATGATTATTACCTCGAATCGTTGTACGGAGAAACGAATTCGGTTGATGACCTTGTGACCTTCCCGCGTATTCCTTGCAACTCGTCCGAACGTCGTGTGGGCGACGATCTATCGAACTCTATGGATCCTCCTCACTCTCAAGATTTTATGATTGGCGTAGGTCAATTAATTCTCACTTGAAAGTGAAGACCATGTAGTGCTTATATAGGCTACGTAGGGGATCATAAGGAGAATAAATATTGGGCTTCAATATTGAAAATTAAATTGGGTCCAACCCAAATCCATTAATTCTTATCAATATTAATTTTATTTATTTTCCACTATATAAATAAAATTGCACTCCCAATATTATTCCATATTATATCAAATAATATTTCTCCAAGTAGTATTATTTATTCCGTGTATTTAAGATTTAAATATCCATGAATAAATTTATTTATTGCTCAATAAATAATATTCATATCTTATATCCGAGACTAGTACCGTTCAACCTTTATTATTGTGCGGAACGAATCCACTCATGAGGTTTACACAATAATTCCTTATGAACTCATCTCGGGGATATTATCAACCCTTCCGGGATACACTTTCCCGTCAAGTATTCACGGCATGTCATATATAAAATATAGCGACCCAACTTTACCGGTAATTAACCCAATAATTAAATTAGTTAATTCCTTTGGAAAATCAAAGCCTCTAGTATTAAATATACACACCCGCAATAATATCGGGGATTAAGAATAAAATACTCCGAGATTTAAATTGATTATCCAAGGCAATCCTAATCAATAAATCTCAAGCTGATCCGCCCAATACACCAAGTGTACAAGTGTGATAAAATAATTAAGATAAATTATTTTCTCTCTCACACAACGACTATACCGATGGATTGGTCCGTGTCCATCTAGGTCGTGAGCAACTGTTCGATTAAATACGAGTAACCGATAGTATGATCTTCTGTGTGCCCATGCCCCACCATACTAACTACAACGTATAAAATCCAGGACTATATTTTGCATAAATAATTAACAATAATTAATTGCAAATAATTGTTTATTAATTTAATAGGTTAAATGCTATGACGGGGAGTTTTACCGGTACTTAAATCTAGACATTAAGTACACAACTCCAACAAGAAAGGGATGAAGATCATGGCAAAGAACGGGCTGTTGTCCGAACTCAAGGCGATTGAGTCTCACACGTGCGAGAGCTGCATTCTTGGAAAGCAGAAACGAGTGATTTTTCCAAAGGTGGAAGGGAGCCCAAGGCGGAGAAGCTGGAATTAGTACACACGGATGTTTGGGGACCAGCTCCCGTCGCCTCACTCGGAGGGTCACTCTACTACGTTACCTTCATCGATGACTCCACACGGAAGGTATGGGTATACTTCATGAAAAATAAGAGTGACGTGTTCTCTGTTTTTAGGAAATGGAAAGCCGAGGTTGAGAATGAAACAAATCTCAAGGTGAAGTGTTTGAGGTCCGACAACGGTGGTGAGTACGTTGACGCCGACTTCAAACAGTTTTGTGTCGAGAGTGGGATCAAGATGGTGAAGACTATTCCGGGGACCCCACAACAAAACGGAATAGCGGAGCGAATGAACAGGACGCTAAATGAGAAGGCCCGGAGTATGCGGTTACATTCGGGGATGCCTAAGATGTTTTGGGCATATGCCATCGACATGGCAGCTCATTTGATCAACAGAGCACCGTCGGTTCCTTTGGAATATCGGATTCCTGAGGAGGTTTGGAGTGGGAAGAAGCTGAATCTGTCCTACTTGAGGGTGTTCGGGAGTCTGGCGTATGTCCATATCGACGAAGCTGCTCGTAGCAAGCTTGATCCTAAATCCAAGAAGTGCTTCTTCATTGGATATGGCGGCACGGAGTTTATATACGGATTTTGGGATGCCAAAAATCATAAGGTGATCCGAAGCAAGAATGTGATCTTCAACGAGGCGGTCTTGTACAAGAGTAAAGGCGAGGTTGTTGAAGAAAGTATTGATCCCGTGGGAGACACGGAGGAGGTTCCGGTGGAGGTCGTGGAGACCGAGAAGATCGAGGAGGGCAACACGAGTAGCGAGGATGAGCAAGATGAGAATGCTCATCCGAACATCGATCCAGTCACACCGAAGCCGTGGAGGTCTACTAGGGTAAGAAGACCTCCCCATAAATTTTCACCTTCCCTTAACTATATCTTGCTGACTGATAGGGGTGAGCCGGAGAGCTACACCGAGGCTATACAAGCGAGGGATTCGATCTAGTGGGAGTCTGCCATGAAAGAGGAGATGAGCTCATTGATGTCGAATCAGACTTGGGAACTAGCCGAGCTTCCGAAGGAGAAGAAGGCCTTGCACAATAAATGGGTCTTCCGGGCAAAGGAAGAACACGATGAGAGCGTTCGGTATAAAGCAAGATTAGTGGTGAAAGGGTTCCTGCAGAAGGAAGGGATCGACTACACGGAGATCTTCGCTCCGGTAGTCAAGATGGTAACCATCTGGGTGGTGCTTAGTGTTGGAATTTGATATCCCGGGTTATTAAAAAAATATGCGGAAACCAATAACCCGATCAAACCCTTCGCCGGAGATCACACGAACGCCGACGAACGCGCCGGAGTCCAACCGAGGAGACCACGCACCCGAAGGCACGCGGCCCGCCCCCAGCCGAACCCCCGCGTCGCGGGGTTCGCACGATCGCACGCCGATCGCTCACGGCGACCGGCCGGGACTGCCCAGCAGTCCCCCGCGGCGAGTCCGGCGACTCGCCGCCGGACTCGCCGCCGTTTGGAGGAGCCCTGCCTTCACGGCGGGTGGGGTGCGGCACCAGCCTGTAGGTACCGATATACCGATTCAATCGATATACCGTGTGTGCGGAAGCGTGTAAAGCAATAGATCTACTATGCTATGATCTTAGTGCACACAAATATGTATAGACACACATATATTTATATATATATATACATCCAATATATATATATAGAGATATCAACGAGATCTTACTTTTGGTGACGAAGTGATTCGTTGATGTCGTTGAGGTGGTGTTGAGTCGATTGAACCACCTCAAATGGATCAGCCTCTAAATGTTCACCTTTGGAATGACCTCGTCACGCCTTTGGATCGCCCGGATGTTGAAGCCGCACAAATGGCCCGGCCTCTACGTGTTGCACACGAACCCGGATGATGACTTGCTTGCTTGATCGAGTTGATTCTCTAAGAACAATCTCTTTTCTCTCTTTCTCTTGTGAATTTCGTGGGTGTTGATTAGGTGTGATGAAAATCTGATTTTCATCTATATAAAACACACCATTATTCATCCCTTTACTCCTCTATGTAACCTCCATCTTAATGTGCATAAAGATGCACCATTAACACACAAAAGAGGTTACAAAGGAGGTGAAAGGTCATGCCACATACACATGCCACTATGCATTGTATGTGGTCCCACTTGCTTGTGTGGCATGCCATGTCACACTATGTGACATGCATCCATGCAAGCCATGCATCCCATGCATGTATATTAATTCCACGTAAATATTGATTCTAAATCAATATATATATCAAGCATCGTACATTATCTTCGAGTTCATGTGTGACCCTGTAGGTATGATTTAATTGATCAATATTATATTGTTCCCAACAATTAATATTATCAAATAATCATTTAAAATCCATAGACGACCTTATGACTTTATCGATTGCACACGTAGAATCGAAGGACATATCCCAACAATCTCCCACTTGGCCTTCAGAGCCAGTGTGCTGCCAATTTCCTGTTGTCACTTTATGTCTTAATTTGAACTTGAGGCAAGACTCGAGTCATCCTCAATCGGTTCAAACCTTTCTTGGACTTTGAGACAGACTGTAAAACCAGATTTATCACTATGATACGAATCTGGACGTGGCCACGTATTTTCCACAGTCTCGACTCTCCAAGTGGCCGGTAAGACATGTATCCCATTATAGAATGGAGGACAATCCCATCTTGTCAATCCAAGCTCTCCCACTTGCTTCCTGATATACCCAATAACAAGTTTTATAACCTCCTTTTACGAAAGGCGTTTACTTGTATCAAAGTACACCATTTCACAATGGAATCACTCTGGACTACTCAGGTCAGAGGAAATTGCTCGACAGTCAATGAAATAGTATTATGACTCGAAATCTTAAATACTATTCCAGTCGGGTATGTTCGATCATTAGCTCCCAGCTAATATCTATGTAATTGTACTTGATGTCCCACATTACTAGCCCATGAAGCGGCGCTATAGTACACATTACAATCTAGTTCTTTGTATCGTCAGTTTGTCCATACTCGATGATACGAACTAGGAACAATTTATGACTTAATTATATTAGTTCAACAATTGGGACTTCATTATGTGGTAAATCGACCTCATAACCCAATTAATATAATTTAATCATTTGGACAATTCATACAATTTAAACCACAATTATATGAAGAAATTATTGAATATCATAAAAGATAAGTGAATGTTTACATAAACTCCAAAAGTAGACAATACAATAATAGGAATCACAATCCATCTCTAAGATATCGTATCCCTATTGCAGTCGTATGAGCATCATGCTTTGACTGCTGGAGTGGTTTAGTTAACGGGTCTGCAACATTATCATCAGTTGCAACTTTATTTATCTCGATGTCTCCACGACTAACTATCTCCCTGAGAATGTGGAACTTCCTGAGCACATGTTTGGATTTGTGGTGCTCCCTAGGCTCCTTGGCTTGCGCGATAGCTCCACTATTATCACAATAGAGAGATATCGGATGGGCCGAACTAGGTACGACACCAAGCTCATCTAAGAACTTTCTTATCCAAACGGCCTCCTTTGCTGCTTCAGATGCAGCAATGTACTCAGCCTCTGTAGTAGAATCAGCTACGGTGGGTTGCTTGGAACTCTTCCAGCTCACCGCACCTCCATTCAGACAAAAGACAAAACCGGACTGAGACCGGAGATCATCTCTGTCTGTTTGGAAGCTTGCATCCGTATAGCCTGTCATAACCAACTCTTCTTGTCCTCCAAAGACAAGAAAATAATCTTTAGTCCTTCTAAGGTACTTAAGAATATTCTTGGCCGCAGTCCAATGCGCCTCACCTGGGTTTCCTTGAAACCGACTCGTCATGCTCAAAGCATACGATACATCCGGTCGTGTACATATCATGGCGTACATAATAGACCCTATTGCCGAAGCATAAGGAATATTTGCCATCCTCATTTGCTCATCAGGTCCCGAAGGGCACTGCCTCTTGCTCAGAGATGTGCCATGAGTCATTGGAATGAGACCCTTCTTTGCGTCTTTCATTCTGAACCTGTCAAGCACCTTATCAATATAGGTTGCTTGACTAAGTCCAAGCATCCTTTGTGATCTGTTCCGACAGATTTTGATGCCCAATATGTATTGTGCTTCTCCAAGATCCTTCATTGAAAACCATCTTCCCAGCCATTCTTTAGCAGAATTAAGCATAGGAATATTGTTTCCAATGAGGAGTATGTCATCGACATACAACACAATGAATACAACGTAACTCCCACTGACTTTCTTGTAAACACAAGAGTCTTCCATGTTCTTTTGAAATCCAAACTCTTGTATGGATTCATCGAACCGAAGATTCCAGCTCCGAGATGCTTGCTTTAATCCATAAATGGATCTATTAAGCTTGCATACTCTCTCAGCCTGATTAGGATCGATAAAACCCTCTGGTTGTGTCATAAACACTTCCTCTACTAGAATCCCATTCAAGAATGCGGTTTTAACGTCCATTTGCCATATCTCATAATCATAATGAGCAGCAATGGCTAAGAGAATCCGAATGGATTTAATCATAGCAACTGGTGAAAAGGTCTCATCATAATCCACCCCGTGAATTTGTTTATATCCTTTTGCCACCAACCTTGCTTTGAAAACACTAGGTTTTCCATTCATGTCTGTTTTTATTTTATAAATCCATTTGCATCAAATGGGCCTAGCCCCTTTAGGCAAATCGACCAAGTTCCAAACTTGATTTTCAGACATTGATTCCATTTCGGATTCCATGGCACCCTGCCATTTCTCGGAATCTGGACTCGTCATAGCTTGGATATAGGTCGAAGGTTCATTGCTTTCTAAAAGCATGACTTCATAGCTCTCGTTTGTCAGAATACCTAAGTATCTGTCAGGTTGAGATCTAATCCTTCCGGACCTTCGAGGGTTAGGTGTGGTTTCCAAAACCACTGGAGTACTCTCGACTTGGTCTTGAGTGTCCATCTCAGTTTGATCTTCTTGAACCTCGTTCAAGTTTTCTTGAACTTCGTTCAATTCAACTGAGCTCCCACTTACTTTCTTGGAAAGATATTCCTTTTCAAGAAATACACCATCTCGAGCAACAAAAACTTTGTTCTCAGATTGGTTGTAAAAGTGGTACCCTCGTGTTTCTTTTGGATAACCCACAAAGAAACATTTATCCGATTTGGGTTCAAGCTTTGTAGAGATATTTCTCTTCACATAAGCTTCACATCCCCAAATCTTGATATAAGACAAGTTAGGGACCTTCCCTTTCCATAACTCGTATGGTGTCTTATCAACAGCTTTTGACGGTGTCCTATTCAGTGTATAGGCCGCTGTTAAAAGTGCGTGTCCCCAAAAAGATTTCGGTAGTTCACTAAGGCTCATCATCGATCGAACCATATCCAATAAGGTTCTATTCCTCCTTTCGGAAACACCATTCATCTGGGGTGTTCCAGGTGGAGTGAGTTGATATAAAATACCACAACTCATAAGATGATCATCGAATTCTTGGCTAAGATATTCACCACCTCGATCCGATCGAATGGCTTTTATCTTCTTACCAAGTTGATTCTCAACTTCATTTTGGAATTCTTTGAACTTTTCAAAGGCTTCCGACTTATGCCTCATTAAATAGACATAACCATATCTACTTAAGTCATCGGTAAAAGTTATGAAGTAGAAATAACCTCCACGTGCTTGTGAGCTCATTGGACCACATACATCAGTATGGATTAAACCCAATAGATCATTTGTACGTTCTCCTTTTCCCAGAAAAGGTGACTTTGTCATTTTGCCCATCAAACATCCTTCACATGTATCAAATGACTCCAAGTCAAAAGATTTGAGAATACCTTCCTTAAGAAGTTTCTCTACACGTTTAATGTTGACGTGGCCTAATCGACAATGCCAAAGGTATGTTTCATTGAATTCATTCGATTTGGCCTTTTTGGTATCAATGTTATATATATGATTGTCAAGTTGAAGTATATATAAACCATGTTCTAATTGTGCCGAACCATAGAACACTCCACTTTTTGAAATAGTAAATAAACCATTTATTATAGTGAAGGAAAATCCTTCAGTATCCAATACTGAAATAGAAATGATGTTCTTGGTAATACTTGGAACGAAATAAACATTATTCAATACTAAAACAAGGCCCGAAGGCAAACACAAATCATAAGATCCTACGGCTAATGTAGCGACCCTCGCTCCATTTCCAACCCGCAGATCGACATCTCCCTTTACTAAATTTCTACTTCTTTGCAGTCCCTGCACATGTGAAACAATGTGAGCACCGCATCCGGTATCCAATACCCAAGAAGAAGAATTTGTAAAGTTTATGTCTATGACATAAATACCTGAAGATGAAGGAACGACACCGTTCTTTACATCCTCCTGGAACTTGGGGCAATCCCGCTTGTAGTGTCCAACACGCTTGCAGTAGAAACACTCAGATTCCCCAGGAACCTTAGAAGCTTTCAAGAACCTTTTGGAAGGAGTTGCCACAACTTTCCCTTTCCCTTTGCCTTTCACTTCCGGTTTCTTAATCCCCTTGAACTTTTTGGTACCTCCTTCCCGAATCATAAGAACTTCCCTCCTAGGGTCCTTCTTAATCGCCGGCTCAGCAGCCTTAAGCATCCCATGGAGCTCATGAAGCGATTTCTTCAGTCCATTCATGTGGAAATTCAGCCTAAAGGCGTCATATCCATCATGAAGAGAATGAAGAATGAAATCGGTAGCCAACTCGTCATCATATGCAAAACTGAGGCGAGCACTTGAAGCAAATAATCCAATCATTTGCTGCACATGTGGTCCCACGGGTTTACCCTTTTCCAGCCTAGCTGTTGCTATAGCCCGGGTGACACCGAAGCGCTCAATCCTAGCCTGTTCCCCGAACATGCTCTTGAGCTCTTCTATGATGTCATAGGCTTCCATGAACTCGAATTGTTTTTGCAACTCGGGTACCATGGATGCCAACATCAAACATGTCACCTCATTCGAGGCTTTCTTAGCAAGGGCATATGATGCCTTTTGGGCATCCGTGCCCCCATCAGCGGGAAGCACGGGAAGGGGTTTGTCCAACACACTTTCCTTTTCTTCGTATTTGAGGACTATCCTCAAGTTACGTTGCCAATCAAGGAAATTGGTGTTGTTCAACTTTTCTCTATCCAAGATAGAGCTGAACTTGAATTGAGTTGATACAGACATATTAAACTACAGAAGAAAGATAAATTAAGTAAGTAAACATCCACAAAGCGTTTAAACAAATAAGGTTGTCTTGCATAACTACTTTATTTGTTTCATTTTGTTCATTCGATATCCAATATCGTCGTTCCCAATTATCTTAATATCAAAACCGTGATAAATCGTAAGTGAAAACTCGAGGTTTTCTAACCAACGATCTTATCATGCAATTGAAGCCCTATCTCTCATTAAAATGAGGGAGCCAACCAGACAATCGATTCACGCCATCCAATGGCTCGAATGTCTCTAATCTGTGTCATCGACATAAGCAAGCGCTTTGGCTCCATTCCACTCCCCGGGGTGAGAATGAGTCGAGTTGAACTTAGTCTTTGAAAAACAGATTAGGCATTGGTTTTTGACATTTTAATAAATTAGAACAAAACGATCCCAAGACCCTCATCTTGCGAATCCTTAAGCCGACTGAGTCCGCACTTAAGAACTCCAAGATAGGTAGACATCCCATGTCAATGACATCCAATGTCACTCTCGGTCGATGAGATTCCCATTCTCATCTCATGTCTCGATAGCCACGCCTGCAGTGGATCTATCGATGAGAAAACCAAACTCACTTGTAAGGGTCTAACCCTTACTCCCACTTATCCCAAGATAACAAGTAGTACCCCGCTGAGGCGGACCTACCAACTTATGATCGAGGGCTTTATGGGTGTGATGTTTTTGGACAAGACATTATACTCATTATTTTGGGAACTTGCATGCATAGGTTTGTTTATATGTAAGTTGAACATTTATAACATAAAACAACCTATAACTAGCAAAGCAAATAAATACGAAATCGAAAGGCCCCTAGAACCTCACAACTCTCAAAAGAAAAGAATTAAAGTAACAACAAAAGCCTTGAACATCTTCTGGACTGCTCCTCGCCCGCCATTTCAGTTCCGTGCCCTCCGATTTTGGTCAAATCTATTCCGTACCCAAAAAACCACGAACGGCGCCCGCCGTTTCACAATCAGCGGTCGCCGAACACCACTGGCGGTCGCCGTTTCCAAAACGGCGCCCGCCGAAAGGGTTCGGAAAAAATCTGCCCAAAAACAGGGCTTTCGGCGGTCGCCGTTTCCAAAACGGCGCCCGCCGAATCAAAACGGCGCCCGCCGGAGCTAAAACGGCGCCCGCCGTTTGGCTCCCGCAGCCCCGGTTTGCTTCGTTTTGCTTCGTTTTGCTTCGTTTCTTCTCGTTTTCGCCGGAGAGCCAAGATCCTCCATCGAACCATGGACCAAGTCCATCGCTTACAAGTAGTACAATACAAATATAATAGAAAAACCTATCTATTACAAATGATTCCAAGGGACGCAGCCCTCAAATACTACGGCCAATCGAAACGTAAAAAACGACGAAATCATTCACCCGACCACTAACGGTGGCCGGCCTTACATCCAATTATGTTGATTTAACCTTCGTGTCCAACACAAAAGTGTGCACGAGCCCTAGGCTCTGATACCAATTGTAGGTACCGATATACCGATCCGATCGATATACCGTGTGTGCGGAAGCGTGTAAAGCAATAGATCTACTATGCTATGATCTTAGTGCACACAAATATGTATAGACACACATATATTTATATATATATATATATACATCCAATATATATATATATATAGAGATATCAACGAGATCTTACTTTTGGTGACGAAGTGATTCGTTGATGTCGTTGAGGTGGTGTTGAGTCGATTGAACCACCTCAAATGGATCAGCCTCTAAATGTTCACCTTTGGAATGACCTCGTCACGCCTTTGGATCGCCCGGATGTTGAAGCCGCACAAATGGCCCGGCCTCTACGTGTTGCACACGAACCCGGATGATGACTTGCTTGCTTGATCGAGTTGATTCTCCAAGAACAATCTCTTTTCTCTCTTTCTCTTGTGAATTTCGTGGGTGTTGATTAGGTGTGATGAAAATCTGATTTTCATCTATATAAAACACACCATTATTCATCCCTTTACTCCTCTATGTAACCTCCATCTTAATGTGCATAAAGATGCACCATTAACACACAAAAGAGGTTACAAAGGAGGTGAAAGGTCATGCCACATACACATGCCACTATGCATTGTATGTGGTCCCACTTGCTTGTGTGGCATGCCATGTCACACTATGTGACATGCATCCATGCAAGCCATGCATCCCATGCATGTATATTAATTCCACGTAAATATTGATTCTAAATCAATATATATATCAAGCATCGTACATTATCTTCGAGTTCATGTGTGACCCTGTAGGTATGATTTAATTGATCAATATTATATTGTTCCCAACAATTAATATTATCAAATAATCATTTAACATCCATAGACAACCTTATGACTTTATCGATTGCACACGTAGGATCGAAGGACATATCCCAACACAGCCCGCGCCCCCGCGATCGATTCTTGTGATCGATCGCTAGCCCTCGGCCCAGCCGAGGGTTTCTTCCTCTGCGTGCCGCCAAACCCTAGCGGGCGATCCCGCGGTCCGGTGGCTTCGCCACCACCGCGTGATCGTTCGTCTAATCCGGGTTCGACTTTCGGATCTTTGTTCTACGGTATTTTCAATAAATTCAAATCAAAATAATATCAAGGATGTTTAGATATTATACCTTCGATTCGTTGTTCGGAGAAACGAAATCAAACACCTTTGAATCTTCCCACGTATTCCTTGCACTCCGTTCGAACGTCGGGTGGGCGACGATCTATCGAACTCCTATGGATCTCCTTCAACTCTCTAGAACTATCAAATAATGATATTCTTGTCTTATGATTTATGAAGGCCATGTAGTGCTTTTATAGGCTACGTAGGGGATCTAAAGGAGGTGGAATATTGGGCTCCTAATATTGATGATTAAATTGAGCCCAGCCCAAATCTATTAATCCTTATCAATATTAATTTTATTTATTTTCCACTATATAAATAAAATTGCACTCCCAATATTTACCCATATTATATCGAATAATATTTCTCCGGTTAGTATTATTTATTCTGTGTATTTAAGATTTAAATATCCATGAATAAAATTTATTTATCGCTTAATAAATTTATTCATCTCTTATAACCGAGAATAGTACCACTCAACCTTATTTATTATGCGGGAACAAATCCACTCGCGAGGTTTACATAATAAATCCTTATGAGCTCATCTCGGGGATATTATCAACCCTTGCGGGATACACTGTCCCTTCAAGAATTCACGGCATGTCATATATAAAATATAGTGACCCAACTCAACCGGTAATTAACCCAATAATTAAATCGGTTAATTCCTTTGGAAAATCAAAGTCACTTATATTAAATATATACACCCGCAATAGTTTCGGGGATTAAGAATAAAATACTCCGAGACTTGAATCAATTATCACAGAGCAATCCTAATTGATAAGTCTCAAGCGATCCGCTCAATACACCAAGTGTACAAGTGTGATAAAATAATTAAGACAAATTATTTTCTCTCTCACACAACGACTATACCGATTGATTGGTCCGTGTCCATCTAGGTCGTGAGCAACTGTTCGATTAAATACGAGTAACCGATAGTATGATCTTCTGTGTGACGGCGCACACCATACTAACTACAACGTATATAATCTAGGACTATAATTTGCATATATTTAATTAATAATTAATTAAAAGCAAATGAATGTTTATTATTAATAGGTAAATGAAAGTGTACAAGGAGTTCAGAATACTCAAATCTAGACATTAAGTATACTACTCCAACATTCTCCCACTTATACTAAGGTCTAGTCTTATCTTCCAAACTTCTGACTCCCAAACCCTCCAAGTGCTTGAAATATACTTCCTTAGGAAGTATCTTGGTGAAAGGGTCCGCTAGGTAGTCCTCTGAAGCTATCTTGGTGACTATTGCATCGCCCCTCTTGACGATGTCTCGAATCAGGTGGTACTTGCGCTCTATGTGTTTCGTAGCACTATGGGACCGTGGTTCCGTACTGTTTGCCACCGCACCGCTATTGTCACAATAAATTGTCATAGCCTTGGGCAAACTCGGAATCACATCTAAGTCCTGGAGGAAATTAAGGAACCATACTGACTCTTTCGCTGCCTCTGAGGCTGCAACATATTCAGCTTCCATGGTAGAGTCCGAAATGCACTTTTGCTTAACACTCTTCCATGATACGGCTCCACCTCCCAAAGTGTACACATAGCCTGATGTCGACTATCAGCTTGGAAATCCGAATCTGTGTAACCCAAAGGAATCAGATTGTCTGCTCCGTATCTTAGAACATAATCCTTAGTATTTCGCAAATACTTGAAAATGCTCTTTACGGCAGTCCAATGAGCCTTTCCAGGATTACTCTGATATCTTGCCACTATGCCAACCGCATAACAGATATCAGGCCTCGTGCATAACATTGCATACATTAAGCTTCCCACAGCCGAAGCGTAGGGAACCTCTTTCATTTCATCTTTCTCCTTCTGTGTCTGAGGACACATCTCCTTAGAAAGATAAGTTCCTTTACTGAAGGGCAGATCACCCTTCTTGGAATCTTGCATGTTAAAGCGAGCTAGAATCGTGTCTATGTAAGACTGCTGGGAAAGATACAATGTTCTATTCCGGCGATCCCTTATAACTTTGATCCCTAGAACATGTCCAACTTCTCCCAAATCTTTCATATCGAATTGTCTAGACAACCATCCCTTTATGTCTGATAACATCTTTACACTGTTGCCAATGAGAAGTATGTCGTCTACATAAAGCACGAGGAACACCACCTTCTTTCCATCACGTTTCCAATACACACACGATTCGTCCATGCTTTGAATGAATCCAAAAGATTGGACTACTTCATCAAACCGCAGGTTCCACGATCTCGAGGCTTGTTTCAATCCATAAATGGATCGATTAAGCTTGCACACTAGATGATCTCGCCCCTTAGCAATGAATCCTTCTGGTTGTTTCATATAAATCGTCTCGTCAAGACTTCCATTAAGGAAAGCTGTCTTGACATGCATTTGCCACACCTCATAATCCATATGAGCTGCTATGGATAAGAGAATCCGGATCGACTTTATCTTGGCTACCGGCGAGAAGGTCTCCTCATAATCGATTCCCTCTTTCTGAGTATATCCTTTCGCAACAAGCCGAGCTTTAAAGGTTTCAACCTTTCCGTCAGATCCTCTCTTTCTCTTGAAGACCCATTTACACCCAATTGGCTTTACGCCGCTTGGTGGTTCTACAAGATCCCAGACTTTATTAGAATCCATAGATTCTATTTCGGATTTCAACGCTTTCTTCCAAGAAGGCGCATCTATATCTTGTACCGCCTCATCATAGGTCCAGGGATCGACTTCATGAACTCCGGGTGCCGAGTCTGAAGACTCACCCAGTCCAATCCATCTGTCTGGTTGTTTAACAACCCTCCCACTACGACGGCGTTACGGTGTATCAACAGTGACAGTATTAGGTGCAGGTTCTAGTGGTGTATCTACACTCGGTTTGGCTGTATCTAAGTCTTCTTTGTTACCTCTCAACTCATCAAGCATTATGTCACTTTTGGGCTTGTGGTCCATGACATAGTCTTCCTCTAGAAACCGAGCGTTAGTACTGTTGGAATTCGATATCCCGGGTTATCAAAATTTGCGGAACCGATAACCTGAACGAACTCTTCGCCGGAGATTACACGAACGCCGACTCATCCGCCGGAGTCCGGGCTTTGGAGACCACGCGCCCGAAGGCACGTAGCCCGCCCCCACCCGAACCCCCGCGAGCCGGGGTTCATACAATCGAAGGCCTCGATCGCCGGAGAAACCACGAGCCCACGCGAACCAGGACCCGACCGAACGCGTCGCGCGCACGAGGCACGCGAACGCCCAGCCGAGTCCCCGCGAGAGGACTCGCGATCGCTGCGAGCGATCGCTGGGTTGCTACGAGCAACCCCGCAGCGGATCCGTTGATCCGCTGCTACGCGGCTAGGGCTCGCGTCTAGCGAGCCGCTGCGGGGAAACCCGCAGCTCGCTACGAGCTGCTACGGGTCACGCCCCATAGCCCTAGCGATCAGCCCCTTAGGGCTCGATCGATCCTCGGCGTCCAGCCGAGGGTTCGCGCGTTCGATCCCCACGAGGGATCCACGAGCCACCGGCGGTCCGGTGGTCCAACCACCACCGCCCGGCTCGACCCTCGTCCCGGGGTTCGATCCTCGGATCTTTGTTCTACGGTATTCTCGATAAATCCAAAATCGAACAATTATCAAGGGGGTTTAGATATTGTACCTACGATTCGTTGTTCGGAGAAACGAAATCGATGACCTCGTGATCTTCCCGCGTATTCCTTGCACTCCGTTCGAACGTCGGGTGGGCGACGATCTATCGAACTCCTATGGATCCTCTTCACTCTTCAAGACTTTATGATTGGCGTATCTTAGGTTAATGAATTGTGAAGACCATGTAGTGCTTTTATAGGCTACGTAGGGGATCAAAAGGAGATTAAATATTGGGCTTCTAATATTGAAAATTAAATTGGGTCAAACCCAAATCCATTAATTTTTATCAATATTAATTTTATTTATTTTCCACTATATAAATAAAATTGCACTCCCAATATTTATCCATATTATATCAAATAATATTTCTCCGGTTAGTATTATTTATTCCGTGTATTTAAGATTTAAATATCCATGAATAAAATTTATTTATTGCTTAATAAATTTATTCATCTCTTATATCCGAGAATAGTACCACTCAACCTTATTTATTATGCGGAACAAATCCACTCGCGAGGTTTACATAATAAATCCTTATGAGCTCATCTCGGGGATATTATCAACCCTTCCGGGATACACTGTCCCTTCAAGAATTCACGGCATGCCATATATAAAATATAGTGACCCAACTTAACCGGTAATTAACCCAATAATTAAATCGGTTAATTCCTTTGGAAAATCAAAGTGACTTATATTAAATATACACACCCGCAATTGTTTCAGGGATTAAGAATAAAATACTCCGAGACTTAAATCAATTATCACAGAGCAATCCTAATTGATAAGTCTCAAGCGATCCGCTCAATACACCAAGTGTACAAGTGTGATAAAATAATTAAGATAAATTATTTTCTCTCTCACACAACGACTATACCGATGGATTGGTCCGTGTCCATCTAGGTCGTGAGCAACTGTTCGATTAAATACGAGTAACCGATAGTATGATCTTCTGTGCGCCCATGCACACCATACTAACTACAACGTATAAAATCCAGGACTATAATTTGCATATATTTAATTATAAATAATTAAACGCAAATAATTGTTTATTTAATTAAATAGATTAATGGCAATGGATCGTGAGTTTCCGTTACTTAAATCTAGACATTAAGTACACAACTCCAACAATCTCCCACTTGTACTAAGGTCTAGTCATTTCCTCCAAACTCCCGACTCCCATACTCATCACGTGCTTAAGTTGTACTTTCAAGAAGTACTATGTGAATGAGCACTCTAGGTTGCCGCTCTGAAGTTATCTTGGTGACTACAGCGTCGTCTCCTCGACGATGACTCGTATCAGGTGGTACTTGCTCTATGTGTTATCTTACACTTATGGACTTGTGATTTCTTACCATTTGCCATCGCACCACTATTGACATAGCCTTTGGCAAATTAAGAATCACATCTAAGTCCCAGAGATTATCCCGGAGCTATACCAAAACTTCCGCTGCCTCTGAGGCCGCTTATTTGGTTACCCATGGCAGAGTCCGAAAAGCATCGTGAAACACATAGCCTGATATCGACTTACACCGGTCCTTATTCGATTAGAAATCTAAGAGAATGTAATCCAAAGGAAATGTTTGTCTGCTCCGTAATCCAGAACATAGTTTCCAGTACTTCGAAAGTACTTAAAATGTTCATTACAGCAGTCAAGTATTCCTTTCCAGGATTACCTTGATATCCTCCCACTATGCTAACCGCATAGCCGATATCAGGTTCTTGTTTTCAACAATGCATTCATCGAGCTTTCCACACTTAAAGTGTAGGAAACTGCTTTCATTTCTTCTATCTCCTTTTGTGTTCCAAAACACATATCCTTAGATAGATGCATTCCGTATCTGAAAGGTAACGAACCTTTCTGGGAATCTTGCATGTTAAAACGAACCACAATCATATATATGTAAGATGTCCAGGAGAAGTACAATGTTCTCTCCTAGAGATCCAAGATCTCAAGAACAGGTCCAACTTCTTCCTATATCTTTCATAATGATTTATCCAAACAACCATCATTTCATGTCTGATTACATCTTTACATTGTTGCCAATGATAAAATGTTATCTACATAAAACCCGAGAAACACCACCTTGTTTCCATCATGTTTCCCATACACACGATTCGTCTATGCTTTGATGAATCCATAAAATGGACTATCTCATCAATTTGCAAGTACCACGAACTCGAGGCTTGTTTCAATCCATAAATGGATCGATTAAGCTTGCACACTAGATGATCTCGCCCCTTAGCAATGAATCCTTCTGGTTGTTTATTTCGTCAAGACTTCCATTAAGGAAAGCTGTCTTGACATTCATTTGCCACACCTCATAATCCATATGAGCTGCTATGGATAAGAGAATCCGGATCGACTTTATCTTGGCTACCGGCGAGAAGGTCTCCTCATAATCGATTCCCTCTTTCTGAGTATATCCTTTCGCAACAAGCCGAGCTTTAAAGGTTTCAACCTTTCCGTCAGATCCTCTCTTTCTCTTGTAGACCCATTTACACCCAATTGGCTTTACGCCGCTTGGTGGTTCTACAAGATCCCAGACTTTATTAGAATCCATAGATTCTATTTCGGATTTCATCGCTTTCTTCCAAGAAGGCGCATCTATATCTTGTACCGCCTCATCATAGGTCCAGGGATCGATTTCATGAACTCCGGGTGCCGAGTCCGAAGACTCACCCAGTCCAATCCATCTGTCCGGTTGTTTAACAACCCTCCCACTACGATGGCGTTCCGGTGTATTAACAGTGACAGTATTAGGTGCAGGTTCTAGTGGTGTATCTATACTCGGTTCGGCTGTATCCAGGTCTTATCGTTCTCTCTCATTCAAAGTATTACGTCACTTTGGGCTTTGTGGTTCATATAATAGTCTTCCTCTAAGAACCGGGCGTTAGAACTTATAACGTCCTTCTGGTTCATAGTACTATTTGAACACATATCTTTTGTTCTTCTAGGATATTCTACAACCGCATTTGAATGCGCCGTTGTTTCCAGACATATCCATAGAACATAGGTAGTTCCGTATAACTCATGCCTTTACTATTTCTATAAGAGTTCCATTTCTTAATTTTCGACACACCATTCCTACACAAGAGTGTATGGTGTAGTCATTTGGGATCAAATCCCAATCTCTGATCAGTATGCCATGCATTCCTCAGACAGGCACTTGCCTCCGCGATTAGATCGCAGGCTTTCAATGGATATACCATGATGGTTCCCCACAATAGCTTTGTGTCCATTGACTTGTCAAAACACTTTGCTTTTGTGGCACATCAGGTATGCTAGTCCATTTTTCGAGTAATCATAAAATGAAGTACTCGTATCTTATTGTCTGAGTAGACAAAGGTCTGCATACATCAGAGTTAATCAATTCTAATACTTGTCCGGATCTTATACCTTATATCCATAAAGGATTGCTTAGTTATGTTATCTTCCAAATTAGATTCTTGGGTCGGAAGGTCCACTCCTTCAACTTAATTGATCAAAATATCAATTTTCGACCTTTGAACTTCTTATTTGAATAAACATGACTTAGCATAAGAATCCACAAGTATAAATGATTCATTACCGAAATATCTCTTAAAAGTAAAACGAGTTTTGTGCTACGGTTCGTTGCATCGTGGTGGACTTAGGGTTTATCATTTATATATTGCTAGCTAATGTACCAGAATAGGTAATATCCTTATTTCTTCTTATAACCATCAAATGATTAAAAGAAATAAAATATCCATTCATTAGAAATCCAGAACAAAGTTCTTTCTAAAAGGTACATAAAAGCAATAACTCAAAATGAAATCCTATATAATTGTCCTCCACTGCAACAGCTGCCTCCTCAACAGCATTGCCCATGTAGACTACGATTTCTTCTTTTCAAAGTCGTTGGGTTTCCTGGAACCCTCTGTTGGAGTTGTGTACTTAATGTCTAGATTTAAGTAACGGTAAACTCCCGATCATAGCATTTAATCTATTAAATTAACGAACAATTGTTTTGCGTTTAATTATTATTAATTAAATATATGCAAAATATAGTCCTGGATTTTATACGTTGTAGTTAGTATGGTGCAAGCATGGGCGCACAGAAGATCATACTATCGGTTACTCGTATTTAATCAAACAGTTGCTCACGACCTAGATGGACACGGACCAATCCATCGGTATAGTCGTTGTGTGAGAGAGAAAATAATTTATCTTAATTATTTTATCACACTTGTACACTTGGTGTATTGAGCGGATCGTTGAGATTCATCGATTAGGATTGCCGGCGATAATCGATTCGAGTCTCAGTGTATTTTATTCTTAATCCCCGATATTATTGCGGGTGTGTATATTTAATATAAGTAACTTTGATTTACCAAAGGAATTAACCGATTTAATTATTGGGTTAATTTCCGGTTAAGTTGGGTCACTATATTTTATATATGGCATGCCGTGAATAATTGACCGGACAGTGTATCCCGTAAGGGTTGATAATATCCCCGAGATGAGTTCATAAGGAATTATTGTGTAAACCTCATGAGTGGATTCGTTCCGCACAATAATTAAGGTTGAATGGTACTAGTCTCGGATTAAAGAGATGAATAAATTAATTAGCAATAAATTAATTTTATTCATGGATATTTAAATCTTAAATACACGGAATAAATAAATACTACCGGAGAAATATTATTTGAAATAATATGGTTTAATATTGGGAGTGCAATTAATTTATATAGTGGAAAATAAATTAATTAATATTGATAAGGATTAATGGACTTGGGCAGTGGGCTCAATTTAATCTTCAATATTGGAAGCCCAATATTCCACCTCCTTTAGATCCCCTACGTAGCCTATAAAAGCACTACATGGCCTTCATAAATCATAAGAAAAGATTATCATACTTGATATTCTAGAGAGTTGAAGGAGATCCATAGGTGTTCGATAGATCGTCGCCCACCCGACGTTCGAACGAAGTGCAAGGAATACGTGGGAAGATCCAAGGGTCTTCAACTTGATTTCGTTTCTCCGCACAACGAATCAAAGGTACAATCATAAACTCCTTCGTGTGAATTTATGTGATTTAATTGTGATACATACATGAACACAAGATCCGGGAAAAACGACGAACTTCGGGGACGGGGATTCGAGATCCCCGGCGAAGGTTCGAAGGACCCTCGGCTGGGAGCCGAGGGGTGCGATCGAGCCCTAGGGGCGTCGATCGCGGGCCCACACGAGGACGCCCCGGCTGGAGCCGGGGCATGCGATCGACCACGTGGTCGATCGCCGGGCGAGCCGCGGCTGGGCCGCGGCTGGTGCGCTGGGCGCACCGCCCTCCTCGGCGGTGGCGGTGAGTCGCCGGACTCACCGCCGGGGGCTGTTCGGAACAGCCCCACGGGGATGCGCGTGCATCCCCGGCGATCGCTAGGGCTAGCGATCGCGAGCCCGCGGTGGGGCTCGGCTAGGGTTTAGCCGCGGGTTTATCCCGCGGCGATGCTCGGGTCGAGCCCGACTCCGTTTGTGTGGTTCGCGTTCGTGGATCCGACTCGTGGGAGAAAATCGGATGGGGGCAGGCTGCATGTCTTCGGGCGCGTAGTCTCCAAAGGTCGGACTCCTGCGGATGAGTCGGGGATCCAGTTTCCGGCGACGGGATTTCGTTCGGGGTTATCGGTTCCGCAATTTTTGATACCCCGGGACATCGAATCCCAGCAATTGGTATCAGAGCGTTTGGTTCGTGTTCATGTATGTATTCAATTGTGTTCTACCTTGCAGGGATTCCGACTATCATGGTTTAATTAATTGTTAATTATTCGTTTAATTAATTGCTATTTAATTTACCATGATTGATCGTTTATTAAACTCTCGGACATGTCGAGATTCGTTTTGTGTGGATGAATGCTTGTAATAGTAAAAATTCGGGGGTTGACCGAATTTAGATTTATTATTATTGTTCTATGTTTTCCGGAAAATGTATAGGGTCGATTTCATGTATAGAATCGATACCGGAATTGTAAATTTATTTCTTGTAATTTATTTACGTTGGATCGATGCCGAGATGACCGCCGGAGAACGCGTGTGACGAAGAAGACGAAGAGGACGAAGGACGGGGATCGATCAAACCCCTTGATCGACCCCAATCGATCGCCCAAGGGGTGGGGGCGTCGCGCCCCTTCAGCCGTGGGTCGTCGCCGGCGACGGTGGCGGCTGGCCGGCTGAGGCGGCGGCGGCGGGTGCTCCCTCCCGGCGGTCGGCCGATGATGGTGGGGTGGTGCGGGAACTCCCATCCCGTGCTACTCCTACCTAGATTCGCTTTCCTAATTGATTCGTTTTTCCTATTTGAGTTTTTCCTATTTTTGGGAATTCTCATGGATTAGGAAAAGAATTAATTAATATTAATTTTATTCCTTATTCTATTATGGAAGTCTTCTAGAGTATTCCGAGTTCTACTTGGAAAAGGATCCTAGAGATTTAATAGAATTAGAAAGGAATAATAATTAACTTAGGATTAATTTATTTCCTAATTGATTATTTCTATTTTATGGGAATTTTCATAGTAATGGAAATTAATTAATCTTGGAAAGTAGAAGAGTCCTAATTTATTTTATTTCCTTATTCTATTCTTCTAGAATATTCCAAGTTTGACTTGGATAGATTATTCTAGAGATTTAATAGAATTAGATGGGAAAAATAAATAAATAAATAAAAAAAAATATTAATAATATTTAATTTTATTTTTGATTTATTCGATTGACTTAATTTTCGAATTGAGTATCTTTTGGATTTATTAAAAATAAATAGATTTAAATATTGGGATTAATATTCTCGTCACATGGAGCATTCAAGAACGAAGACTGAAGACTAGAAGAAGCATACGGAGATGGAATAAAGCCATGATAGTCGGAAAATAATTTTTCTAGCATTATTTTGACTATGTGCTATGTGCTTTATCACTTGTATGCATGCTTATGTGTTTAATTATGCATTAGATAGCGTATCCCTTTTTGTTATAAAAAGCTAAGTGGGAGAGGGGATGGAAACATTCCCGTGGTCTCCATTACTGTTCTCTTGGTGACTCTTATGGACTTTTGAAGTTCGTATAGATGTGTCATTGTAGGAGAATTCTTGTAATTCCTTTTACAAGAAACATTGATTAAGTTTATCAAACAATGCCTAATTTGTCTTTCTGAAACTGACTTCAAGTCGACTCATTCTCACCCCGGGGAGTGGAATGGAGCCAGAGCCACTTGGTCATGTGGATGACACAAATTAGAGACATTCGTACCATCCTTTTAAGGTGGATCGATTGTCTGCTCGGCTCCCTCATTTATGAGAGATAGGGTTGTTCGCATGGTGAATCACTGGTTAGAAACTTCGAGTTTCACTTATGATTCCCCGCGTCTTGATTTACGAAATCGAGTACTTCAAGTAATTGGATGTCAATTGTATAAATCTTTTGGTGTAGTAAACGTCCACACTATCGTGGCTTGCTGCATTGAATGGGATTTTAGAACGATTGATGTAGACAGTTATAGAAGAAAGTATTGGATCGTGTGTTAACGTAAACGTCCACACTATCGTGGCTTGCGCTGATATGCAGTCCCAAAAATCTTCTTAGATACTGAGTAATGGTTTACACTTAGGTACGCTCTATAGTATTCTTCCCATCGAAGTAACGCTATAGTGATGTACGACCAAAGTAAATCTAATTGCTAAATCATTTGGATGGGTAAACGTCCACACTATCGTGGCTTGCCTTATCTGATGGGATTTTAGATGCGATTAGTGATTTAATGATATTATTAGAGGGAGATAATATCGGATATTAAATTAATTGTTTGTTTAAATGTGCTTATAGGTTTAGAGAATAGCTATGAACCCACTTTCTATGATACTCAAGGAGCATAAGCTCACTGGCACCAACTATATTGATTGGAAGAGAAATTTAGACATTGTCATGACTTCAGAGGAGTACAAGTTTGTACTCTCTGATAAATGCCCTGCTGAGCCCACGGCTGCCTCAACTGATGAGGAAAAGGCAACATATCGGAAGTGGAAAAAGGCTGATGAAATGGCTAGGTGCTATATTTTGGCTTCCATGTCAAATGTACTCCAAACCCAACATGAGTCGATGGACACTGCCCGGGATATGATGACTAACCTCAAGGAGATGTTTGGGGAGCAGGATCGTGCGGCAAGGCAAGAAGCCATGAGAGTCCTCATGTCAACTACTCAGTCTGAAGGAACGCCCGTTGGGGAGCACGTTCTCAAGATGATGAGTTTGTTGAATGAACTTGAGGTCCTAGGAGCTTCTATTGATGATGAGACGCAAGTCGACATCATACTCCAGTCTCTGACCCCTAAGTTTGAGCAGTTTCGTATGAGCTATAATATGGGTAAACTATCTTATACTCTTGCGCAACTCCTGACTGAACTGAAGGCGGCAGAGGGGATCTACAAGAAGGGCAAGTCTCAAGCGCTTGTAGCTACCAAGTCCAAAGGCTTTAAGCCTGGTGGAGGTAGGGGCAAGAGAAGGAAGCAAGCCGGGAAACCCAGTGGTGTCAAGAGGACTGTGCCACGAGTGGGGGCTGCAAAGCCAAGGGGCAAGTGCTTCCGATGCAACAAGTCTGGACACTGGAAGTCTGAATGTCCTCTCAGAGGTACGAATTTTTCTTTAGTCGTAAAAACATAGTCAGCGGTATTATCTACCAGAATTCTGGTGTGTAGATATGGAACCACTGACGGTATGTGCATTTTGAATGCAGGGGTTCCAGAAAACCCGGCGACTTAGAGAAGGAGAGTTCGAGTCTACACGGGCAAAAGCTGTAGAGGAGGCAGTTGTTGCGGTGAAAGACATTTATCTGCTTTAGTAGTTAAATAGGATTTCATTTCAAGATTATTGCGTTATGTACCCCTTATTTTAGAAAGAACATTTTGTTCTGGATTTCTATTATTTATGAATGGATATTTTATTTCTTTAATCATTGGATGATTTTGATAAGAAATGATGGCATTATCTATTCTGATACATTAGATAGCAATATATGAATGATAGATCCTAAGTCTACCACGATGCAACAAACCGTTCTATAACTTGTTTTACTTGATTAGATATGTTTCTTTATTAAATCATTATACTTATGAATTCTTGTACTTAGTAGTATTTTCAAATAAAAATTCAAAAGGTCGAAATTGATTTGATCAATTATAGTTGAAGGAATGGACCTTCCGACCTGAGAATTGAATTTGGAGGATAATACATCTAAGCAAACCTTTCTTCATAAAGGATAGAATTCAGACTAGTATTGGAAATGATTAGATATGCAGACACATGTGTGAATTAGAAAGGCATGAGTAGTTCTTTCAAGAATACTCAATGATGGATTAGAGTACTTAAATGTGCCATAAAAGCAAAGTGTTTTGACTAGTCAATGGACACAAAGCTATTATGGGGAACCATTAAAGTATATCCATTAGAAGCCTGCGACTCGGTCGCGGAGGCCATCGCCTATCTAAACAACACATAGCATAATCAAGGATTGGGATTCAATCCCAAAGGGCCGCGCCATACACTCACGTGTAGAGATGGTGCGTTGTAAATAAGAAATGGAAATCTAAAAGTAAAAGAGAACAAGTTGTAGGACATTCTGTTTAATTGTAGGATATCCTAGATGAACGAAGTATTGTGTATTCTATAGTACTGTGAACCAGAGGGACGTCTTTCGTTCGGTTCATAGAAGGAGACTATTAGATGAACCACAAAAGCCTGAACTGATGGAGTTGTATTCTAAATGTCTAGTTTAGTGCAAATACGGAACTCCTTATCTATACCTTAGTTCGAGATATGATTCAAACATGATTGCATTTAATGCAATAGTCCTTGATGTATACGTTGTAGACAGTATGGCGTGAGGAGACACGCGGAAGATCATACTGTCGGTTACTCGTATACTATCGAACAGTAGCTCACGACTTAGATGGACAGGGACAATCCATCGGTACGTCGTAGTGTGACTGGTAGATAGTCGGTCTTGACTATCATGTTACACTCGTACACTTGGTGTATTGAGCAGGACCACGGGAGGGCGTTCGATTTATACTAATCGCAGTAATCGAACCAGACCTCAGATGTTACGGATATACGAATTCTTAATCCCTATATAATTATAGGTGCGTGTGTCCAATTCTCGATTCTTTGACTTGCCAATGAGTGAGACTAAATGATTAGTCGAGATTCTCGGTAAATTGGGAATCGTAATTGTACGCACGGCATGCTATAGATTATAGACAGGAAACCGTGTCCCGTTTATCGGGTTGATGACGTCCCCGAGATGAGCTCATAAAGTTTATCATGTAAACCCTGCAGGTGGATTCGTTCCACATGATAATAAGGATGAGTGGTACTAGTCTCGGATAATAAGAAACGAATTAATTTAATTGTTAGTAATTAAATAAATTCGTGGACGTTCGATATCTTAAACACGGGGAAAGTCGTATATGTAATTTCGGCGGAAATATTATTGGTAAAATAATATAGATTAATTAATTGGGAATTCAATTATAATTTTATAGTGGAATTAATTATAATTAAAATTGGATTTAATTAAAGGTTTTCTTTTAAGGACACCGGTTTAATTAAATTACAATTTAGCCTAATTAATTAATTGTCCTAAGGTCCCTAGTGTGGCCTATATATACCCCTCAATCTCTCTTCTCTTAACCTACGAAACGCCGCTATAATTAATTCTGTGGAGAAATTATTTTGTTAGCGCAATTATTTTCTTCTCTGCTTAATTAATTTAGATTAGCGCAGTGTTTTTATTTCTATAGAAATTAATTTGTTAGCGCAAATATATTTCTGGAGACAGAATAATTAATTCTGTAGAAATTAATTTGCTAGCGCAAATATATTTCTGGAGACAGAATAATTAAAACGTGAAAAAGAGGGTTTGAGAGAGAAGAAGAAGAGAAGACTCCGGTGGATCGTTGCCCACACAACGTCCGGCGTCGAGGGCTAGGATACACACTAGAAGATCTCAGGGTGTTCGCCTATTCGGCTTCTCCGAATCACGCTTCAAAGGTATGAAATCGAAAACCTTATTCCGCATCGTTTCGATTTCTTTCTCGTACGTAATCATACAACGAACCACCGATCGTGTTCGATGGCTTGGGTTTCGATGGTCTCGGACTGCTGGGCGTTCTTCGATCGCCGGAACATTAGTCGGATCGAGAAAAACGGCCAGAACAGCCCGAACAGCCGCGACCCGCTGCTGGAACAGCGACGCTGTCGGCCGACATGTATAACTGTCGGCCGACACAGCCCTGTCGGACGACATCCTCCTGGTGTCGGGCGACAGACAGGGCAGAAGCCCTCGGTTTTGCGCGGTTGTGCCTCGGGCATGATGGCTGGGCGTAAACCGGGTCTGGGGCTTCGTGCTGAGTGTAGTAGGGACGCCGGGGGTCGACTGGGCTTGTCCGGATGTTCGAGTAGTCGAACGGACATGTCCCGGGTAGTCGATTTCCAACAATTGGTATCAGAGCCGGTTTATCGGTTTGTTGTATTGTTCGTACGTTTTTGTGATGCAGGATGAACCCAATTATTATGGCCAATGTTGTGATGGATGTTGTGCTTTAATTTTGTGGTTTGATTAAACTCTCGGGCTTGTCGAGATTGTTTTGTTTTTGGAATGACGTTGCTTGTTTGTAATAGATAAAAACGACGGGTTGAGTCATTAGGTTTATTTATTTTATTTCGTCGTTTCCGGGCATGTATAGGGTCGATCACCTTGTATAGGATCGATGCCGGATTTAGTAGATTTATTCTTGTAATTTTTCTTACTAATTTTGGTGGATCGAGACGAGACCAAAACTCGGAGAAACGAGGATCGAGGAGGGCGAACCGGCAACGGGCAGCCATCGAACACACCCCGTGTTCGCGACGGGCAGCAGCGGGGCTGGGGTTCGTTCGACCCCACGGACGATTCAACGAGGCTCGAGACGAGGCTCCAGTGGGAGGAGTTCGTCTCTTGACCCTCGAGCGAGTCGGTGGTTGACCGAGATCGAGACGAGCAACGAGATGAAGTTCCAAGAGACGTGCATTGGAGAATACTTAAGGCCATAATAATCGGGGCCACGTTAATTGTTTTTTATGTGATTTACGTGCCTTTTATTATGCTTAATTATTTTATGCATGTTATCCCTCAATCGTAAAATACTAAGTGGGAGAGGGATTGGAAACAATCCCGCGGTCTCCATTCTCTGTTTTGAATGTGATGTGTATTGACTTACGAGTTGGCTTTAGTGTCATCCTCCCTATCGGATAAAGTCGATACACGGATATCACTGGATCAAAATTCGAATTCAATTCCACTTATAAAAATCGAACAATTATATTTTTCAAAAGCAAGTGCCTATTCTGTTTTTCAAAGACTAAGTTCAACTCGACTCATTCTCACCCCGGGGAGTGGAATGGAGCCAAAGCGCTTGCTTATGTCGATGACACAGATTAGAGACATTCGAGTCATTCGATGACTAGATCGATTGTCTGGTTGGCTCCCTCACCTAGTGAGAGATAGGGCTCAATTGCATGATTGATCGCTGGTTAGAAACTTCGAGTTTCACTTACGAGATATCAAGCTTTGAATAATAAAATTGTGGTAGTTAATAAATGTAAGAGTCAATTAACAAAGTTGTTTGTTTTAGTAAACGTCCACACTATCGTGGCTTGCTAAATGGAAACGTACTTTGGGTTAATTGAGACTCTATGACATTTAAATAAATGGGATTCAATTAATAAAGTTGTTTGTTTTAGTAAACGTCCACACTAACGTGGCTTGCTAGATGGAAACGGAACTTTAGGATTAATTGAGGCTCGACAGTTATAGAAAGTCGTGGAGGACCGCATGTCAACGTAAACGTCCACATGAACGTGGCTTGCGGTGGGCATGTAGTTCCCGAGCGGTGGACTTAGTACTGAGAAATGGTATACACTTAGGTATGCTTTATAGTATCCTCCCCATCGGAGTCACTGCTATAATGATGTACGACCGAAGTAAAAATCCAATTATAAAATTGTTTGGATTAGTATACGTCCACAAGAACGTGGCATGCTAGTCTGATGGGATTTTGGAAATGATTGGTAGTTTAATGATATTATTTGAGGGAAATGATATCGAATTAAACTAATTGTTTGTTTTATATGGTATTATTCCCATTAAAAGTCAACAAACTCACTGAACCTGTTTTGTATGGATTAAAGAAGAAACTTGGACATTGTCCTAACTGCAGAGGAGTACAATTATGTACTCCAAGTCAATTGACCTGCTGAACCAAATGATGTTTCCACTACTGAGGAAAGGAAGCTCATAGAAATGGATCAAGGCTCTGAGATGACGTGGAGCTGCATTATGGCTTTCATGTCAAAATATGCTGCGACATCGGGATCAAGCCATGACCATTACCTATGATATGATGCTTAACCTCAAGAAACTTTTTGGTTATCAGGACAGGACAGCCGGGCAAAATGCAATGAGGCAACTCATGACGGCCATCGCATCCGAAGGAACGCCCGTGGGGAATCACGTTCTTAGGATGATGTGCTATCTGAATGAGATAGAGATTCTAGGATCAGTTATCGATGGGGTAACCCAAGTCGATATTGTGCTCCAGTCTCTGCCGAGAAGTTTTGAGCAGTTCCGCCTGAACTATAACATGAATAAGGGGTCTTACTCATTGGCGGAACTCCTGATTGAACTTCAAGCGGCTGAGGGAATCTTTAAGGGCTCTCAAGCACTTGTGGTTGAGAAATTGGCTCTTCCTAGGCCTCCGGGCGGCAAAAGGAAGAAGAAGCAAATACGGAAACCCAGTGGGCCTAATATATCTGGACCACGGAATGGGACAAGCAAGCCCAAGGGGCAAGTGCTTCCGTTGTAAGCAGTCTGGATACTGGGAGTTTTAATTGTCCTCTCAAGCAACAAGAAGTTATAACCTACATGGGCAATACTGTTAAGGTAACAGCCGTTGCAGTGGGAGATGTTAAATGTTTTAACGGTAGGATTTTAGTTCTAACAAATTGTCTTTATGTGCCGGCATTTAGAAAGAAATTTCATTTCGGATTTCTAAATTGGCTTAGAATGGATATTCCGTTTCTTTGGATGGTTTCATACCTATCAGAGTAGGAAACGGGGATATTATCTATTCTGTTACATTAATAGACAATTTAATACTAAATCCGTGTTCTTCCACGATGCAACACACCGGAGCTAATAACACATTGTCAAAACCCAATAAGAGTAAAGATCCTTCTAGGATGAATCAAATGTACTTATGGAATCTTAGGCTAGATCATTTTAACTTGAGTACGATTCAAAGGGTGAAAGCTGATGGACTACTCAGCTAGGTTGAAGGAAAGGACTTTCCAACCTTCGAATCATACTTGGAAGTTTAAATGACCAGGCAACCCTTTACGGTTAAAGGGCATAGATCCAAGAAAGTACTAGAGTTGATTCACTCTGATATATGCAGACCTCTTTAAGGAGTAAGGCATACTTATCAGAAAATGGGATTAAACCCCGACAGACTAAACCATTTATGCCTCGGCAAAATAATGTGTTGTAAAGAAGGAATAGGACTCTTATAGATATGGGAAAGTAGACAATGAGTTATTCGGAGTTACCTAATTCGTTTTTGGGATATGGCTTGGAAACAGCGGCGTTTATCCTGAACTTGATTCCTTTGGAAACTTGTACAGATATTCGGCTGTTTATAGGATACCCTAAGAAAACGAATTGAGATATGTAATATAGTCCAAAGGACCAGATGTTCGTTGATTGCATCAATGTTCGGTTCTTAGACATGGACTATATATATATTCAAGATCACAAGCCCAAGAGTAGAGTAATACTTAATGTGCTTAGAGAGACTGATCAAGACTTAGAACCAGCCTAACTGAGTAGTTCACTACTATAATCTTTAGTCACTAAAGATACACCGGAACGTCGTCGTAGTGGGAGGGTTGTTAGACAACCCAACAGGCTCATGTTTATAGGTGAGTCTTCGGACTTGTTACCTGGAGAACATGAAGCCGAACCCTGGATCTATGACGAGACGCTGAAAGATCAAGATGCTCAGTCTTGGCAAAAGTCGATCCGGATTCTTTTGTCTTTACATGGAAGATGGGAGTCAAGACAGATTTCCTAAATCGAAGTCTTGACGGGGCCATCTGTGTGGGACAGCCAGAGGGATTCATCGAAAAGAGCCAGGAGCATTCGGTAAGCAAGCTTAATCAATCTTAGGATTGAAGGAAGCTTTAAGATCTTGGACACATGCGGACCTATGAGAAAATCCATTTCATGGATTCATTCAAGGCATGTTTAGGTCCTGTGTGTAATAAAGATGTGACAGAAAAGATGTGGTGTTTTCTCATTATTTATGTAGACGACATCCTTCTAAATTGGCAACAATATGAAGGATGTTGTCGGACATGAAGGGATGGTTGTCCGAGTAATTCAATGTAAGAGACTTAGGAGAAGTCGAGAATGTTCTTGGGATCAAAGTTACAAATGATCGCCAGAAAAGAACATAGAACTTATCTCGAGTCTCATACATAAATACAATTCTTACTCGTTGCAGCATACAGAATTCCAAGAAAGGTCTTCACCTTTTAGATATGGAATTCATCTATCTAAAGTTTTGTGTCCGACACAATAAAGGAGATAGATGAAGATTAAGCAGTTCCCTACACCTTAATGGTGGGAAGCTTAATGTATGTAATGCTATGCATGAGACTGATATCTACTATGCCGTGGGCATGGTGGTAAGATATCATAGTAATCCTGGAAAGGATCACTCGACTGATGTAAAGAACATGATTAGGCTCTTGCAGAGGACCAGGAATTATGTTCTGAGTTACAAAGCAGTCAAGTTGTTTCCTTTGGATTACATAGAATTGGATTTCCAAATCAAACAGGGACAGTCGAAAGTCGAAGTCAGGCTATGTGTTCTCACTGTGAAGTGGAGCAGTCACATGGAAGAATGTAAAGCAGCGATGCATTACGGACTCTACCATGGAAACTGAAAGGATAACGGCCTGTGAGGCAGTTAAAAGGTCAGTATGGCTCCAGAACTTCCTAAGGGACTTAAATGTGGTTTCTAGTTCACCCAAAGCTATTTTGAATAGCGGTATTGGAAAACTTGAAATGCCACGAGTCCACAGTGGGAGATAACATGTAGAGCGCAAGTACCACCTGATTCGAGAGATCGTCTAGTAAGACGATGCAGTTGTCACCTAGATAGCATCGAGAGGATTGCCTGGTAAAACCCGTTCACAGAGGCACTTCCAGCGAAAGCGTTGGGTAGGCGTGATGAGGTTATGGGAATCTGATGTTTGGGAGAGGGCGACTAGACTTTTAGTATAAGTGGGAGATTGATGGAGTTGTATTCTAAATGTCTAGTTTAGTGCAAATACGGAACTCCTTATCTATACCTTAGTTCGAGATATGATTCAAACATGATTGCATTTAATGCAATAGTCCTTGATGTATACGTTGTAGACAGTATGGCGTGAGGAGACACGCGGAAGATCATACTGTCGGTTACTCGTATACTATCGAACAGTAGCTCACGACTTAGATGGACAGGGACAATCCATCGGTACGTCGTAGTGTGACTGGTAGATAGTCGGTCTTGACTATCATGTTACACTCGTACACTTGGTGTATTGAGCAGGACCACGGGAGGGCGTTCGATTTATACTAATCGCAGTAATCGAACCAGACCTCAGATGTTACGGATATACGAATTCTTAATCCCTATATAATTATAGGTGCGTGTGTCCAATTCTCGGTTCTTTGACTTGCCAATGAGTGAGACTAAATGATTAGTCGAGATTCTCGGTAAATTGGGAATCGTAATTGTACGCACGGCATGCTATAGATTATAGACAGGAAACCGTGTCCCGTTTATCGGGTTGATGACGTCCCCGAGATGAGCTCATAAAGTTTATCATGTAAACCCTGCAGGTGGATTCGTTCCACATGATAATAAGGATGAGTGGTACTAGTCTCGGATAATAAGAAACGAATTAATTTAATTGTTAGTAATTAAATAAATTCGTGGACGTTCGATATCTTAAACACGGGGAAAGTCGTATATGTAATTTCGGCGGAAATATTATTGGTAAAATAATATAGATTAATTAATTGGGAATTCAATTATAATTTTATAGTGGAATTAATTATAATTAAAATTGGATTTAATTAAAGGTTTTCTTTTAAGGACACCGGTTTAATTAAATTACAATTTAGCCTAATTAATTAATTGTCCTAAGGTCCCTAGTGTGGCCTATATATACCCCTCAATCTCTCTTCTCTTAACCTACGAAACGCCGCTATAATTAATTCTGTGGAGAAATTATTTTGTTAGCGCAATTATTTTCTTCTCTGCTTAATTAATTTAGATTAGCGCAGTGTTTTTATTTCTGTAGAAATTAATTTGTTAGCGCAAATATATTTCTGGAGACAGAATAATTAATTCTGTAGAAATTAAATTGCTAGCGCAAATATATTTCTGGAGACAGAATAATTAAAACGTGAAAAAGAGGGTTTGAGAGAGAAGAAGAAGAGAAGACTCCGGTGGATCGTTGCCCACACAACGTCCGGCGTCGAGGGCTAGGATACACACTAGAAGATCTCAGGGTGTTCGCCTATTCGGCTTCTCCGAATCACGCTTCAAAGGTATGAAATCGAAAACCTTATTCCGCATCGTTTCGATTTCTTTCTCGTACGTAATCATACAACGAACCACCGATCGTGTTCGATGGCTTGGGTTTCGATGGTCTCGGACTGCTGGGCGTTCTTCGATCGCCGGAACATTAGTCGGATCGAGAAAAACGGCCAGAACAGCCCGAACAGCGGCGACCCGCTGCTGGAACAGCGACGCTGTCGGCCGACATGTATAACTGTCGGCCGACACAGCCCTGTCGGACGACATCCTCCTGGTGTCGGGCGACAGACAGGGCAGAAGCCCTCGGTTTTGCGCGGTTGTGCCTCGGGCATGATGGCTGGGCGTAAACCGGGTCTGGGGCTTCGTGCTGAGTGTAGTAGGGACGCCGGGGGTCGACTGGGCTTGTCCGGATGTTCGAGTAGTCGAACGGACATGTCCCGGGTAGTCGATTTCCAACATGAACTGAATTAATACCTTGGAATGAGGGAAAGGACAAAAGACTGAGAACCAGCCAAACCGAGTAGAAGTACACCACACACTGCACCTATTGTTATTACTGTTATACACCGGGACGCCATTGCAGTGGGAGGTTGTTGAACAACCAGAGATTTTCATAAGACTAGAGGAGTTCGGACTCTGGATCTAGTAAACATGAAATCGATTCCTAGCTCTGCATAAGGGCAGTACTGAATCGTGGAACTTGCGAATTGATGAGATAATCCATTCGATGGATTCATCAAAAGGCAGAGACGATAGGTGTATTGGAGACGTAATGGAAACAAGGTGGTGTTTTCTCGGAATTTTATGTAGATAATATTTTATCATTGGCAACAATGTAAAGATATTATCAGGCATAAAATAATGGTTGTCTAAATAAATCGGGATATAAGATTAAGTAGAAGTTAGAGCATGTTCTTGAGATCTTATGATCTAGGGATAAGAACATTGTACTTCTCCTAGATATCTTATGCGATTATGGTTTGTTTTAACATGCATAGTTCTGAGGAAGGTTGTTACCTTTCGGAAACAGAACATGTATATCTATCTAAGGTCATGTGTTTCGAACACATAAAGGAGATAGATGATACTAAGCAGTTTCCTACACCTAGTGTGGAAAGCTTAAAAGCAATGTTAGAAAAACAAGAACCTGATATCAACTATGCAGTTAGCGTAGTGGGAGGATATCAATGAAATCTGGAAAAGAGATATTCGAATGCTGTAAGAGTACTTGGATGTACTGGATTACTAAGCAAGACGAAATTTTCTTAGATTACTTATTTCTCAGATTTCAAATCAGAGAAGGACCAGTGTAAGTCGATATCAGGCTATGTGTTCATTTTTGGAAAAGGTGGAACCTTTAATATGTAAGAGTGATAAGCAGGATGCTTCTCGGACTCTCTCATAACCGAATAGCAGCCTCAGAGGCAGCGGAAGTTTTGGTTAGGTTTCGGGATAACCTCTAAGACTTGGAAATGACTCTTGGTTTATCAAAGGCTATTTTATAGCGGTGCATGATAAACTGGAAGAAGTCATAAGTCTAAAAGTGATGATAACACATAGAGCAAGTACCACCTGATACGAGTCATCGTCAGGGAGACGACGTAGTAGTCACCAAGATAACTTCAGAGCGGCAACCTAGAGTGCTCATTCACATAGTACTTCTCGGAAGTACACCTTAAGCACGTGATGAGTATGGGAACCGGGAGTTTGGAGGAAATGACTAGACCTTAGTACAAGTGGGAGATTGTTGGAGTTGTGTACTTAATGTCTAGATTTAAGTAACGGTAAACTCCCGATCATAGCATTTAATCTATTAAATTAACGAACAATTGTTTTGCGTTTAATTATTATTAATTAAATATATGCAAAATATAGTCCTGGATTTTATACGTTGTAGTTAGTATGGTGCAAGCATGGGCGCACAGAAGATCATACTATCGGTTACTCGTATTTAATCAAACAGTTGCTCACGACCTAGATGGACACGGACCAATCCATCGGTATAGTCGTTGTGTGAGAGAGAAAATAATTTATCTTAATTATTTTATCACACTTGTACACTTGGTGTATTGAGCGGATCGTTGAGATTCATCGATTAGGATTGCCGGCGATAATCGATTCGAGTCTCAGTGTATTTTATTCTTAATCCCCGATATTATTGCGGGTGTGTATATTTAATATAAGTAACTTTGATTTACCAAAGGAATTAACCGATTTAATTATTGGGTTAATTTCCGGTTAAGTTGGGTCACTATATTTTATATATGGCATGCCGTGAATAATTGACCGGACAGTGTATCCCGTAAGGGTTGATAATATCCCCGAGATGAGTTCATAAGGAATTATTGTGTAAACCTCATGAGTGGATTCGTTCCGCACAATAATTAAGGTTGAATGGTACTAGTCTCGGATTAAAGAGATGAATAAATTAATTAGCAATAAATTAATTTTATTCATGGATATTTAAATCTTAAATACACGGAATAAATAAATACTACCGGAGAAATATTATTTGAAATAATATGGTTTAATATTGGGAGTGCAATTAATTTATATAGTGGAAAATAAATTAATTAATATTGATAAGGATTAATGGACTTGGGCAGTGGGCTCAATTTAATCTTCAATATTGGAAGCCCAATATTCCACCTCCTTTAGATCCCCTACGTAGCCTATAAAAGCACTACATGGCCTTCATAAATCATAAGAAAAGATTATCATACTTGATATTCTAGAGAGTTGAAGGAGATCCATAGGTGTTCGATAGATCGTCGCCCACCCGACGTTCGAACGAAGTGCAAGGAATACGTGGGAAGATCCAAGGGTCTTCAACTTGATTTCGTTTCTCCGCACAACGAATCAAAGGTACAATCATAAACTCCTTCGTGTGAATTTATGTGATTTAATTGTGATACATACATGAACACAAGATCCGGGAAAAACGACGAACTTCGGGGACGGGGATTCGAGATCCCCGGCGAAGGTTCGAAGGACCCTCGGCTGGGAGCCGAGGGGTGCGATCGAGCCCTAGGGGCGTCGATCGCGGGCCCACACGAGGACGCCCCGGCTGGAGTCGGGGCATGCGATCGACCACGTGGTCGATCGCCGGGCGAGCCGCGGCTGGGCCGCGGCTGGTGCGCTGGGCGCACCGCCCTCCTCGGCGGTGGCGGTGAGTCGCCGGACTCACCGCCGGGGGCTGTTCGGAACAGCCCCACGGGGATGCGCGTGCATCCCCGGCGATCGCTAGGGCTAGCGATCGCGAGCCCGCGGTGGGGCTCGGCTAGGGTTTAGCCGCGGGTTTATCCCGCGGCGATGCTCGGGTCGAGCCCGGCTCCGTTTGTGTGGTTCGCGTTCGTGGATCCGACTCGTGGGAGAAAATCGGCTGGGGGCGGGCTGCATGTCTTCGGGCGCGTAGTCTCCAAAGGTCGGACTCCTGCGGATGAGTCGGGGATCCAGTTTCCGGCGACGGGATTTCGTTCGGGGTTATCGGTTCCGCAATTTTTGATACCCCGGGACATCGAATCCCAGCACCCTCGCATTTAGAATGCGCATACCGTCAATGGTTCCATATCTACACACCAGGTTCCGGTAGATAATACCACTGACTATGTTTTACGACTGAAGAAGATTTCGTACTTTCTTTGAGAGGATAATCAGACTTCCAGTACCCAGACTGTTTGCATCGAGAACTCTTGCCTATTGGCTTTCTCGTCCCATCTCGTGATCCAAGAAAATTAGGACCACTGGGTTTCTTTGCTTGCTTTTCCTTTCCCCCGGTTTTGCCCTTAGGTTCGAAACCTTTGGCATTGGCTACAAGAGCTTGTGATTTCCGTCTCAACTCGTCTAAAAGGTTCATCATCTCGAAAACGTGTTTAAGCGTTTCCTCGAATCGACTGGCCTTTATGAGTATCCTCATCGCCTCTTGTCTAGCCTCTACGTCATGTCTAAACATCTCCTTGAGTTTGAACATGATATTAAAATCAGTCCCTTCCTCATCAGTTAAGACATTGGTAGGCTCAGGAGAACAAAGCTCACTTGAGTACAAACTTGTACTCTTTAACAGTCTGGGCAATGTCCAGATCTCTATTCCAATCAATACAATCAGGGACCAGTGAGTTAAAATCCTTAAGTATCACATAAAGTGGGTTCAAAGCCATCCATAATCTATGAGCACATATAATAACAAACAATCGATTTAATATCCGATATTATCTCCCTCAAATAATATCATTAAACCACTAATTACATCTAAAATCCTATCAGGTAAGGCAAGCCACGTGGTGTGGACGTTTACCCACCCAAATGATTTAGCAATTAGATTTTCTTTGGTCATACATCACTTATAGCGTAACCTCGTGGGGAGGAATACTATAATGCGTATCTAAGTGTAAACCATTACTCAGTACCAAAGAAAATTACTTGGAATCGCTACATCACCGCAAGCCACGTGGTGTGGACGTTTACGATAACTTCACAACTCTTCATAATTACTTACAACTGTCTACATCAATTAATCCAAAGTCCGTCAGCATAGCAAGCCACGTGGTGTGGACGTTTACTACACTAAGAGACTTTTATAATTGACTCCCAATTACTTGATCCATTTAATCTTGTAAATCAAGACGTGGAGAATCATAAGTGAAACTCGAAGTTTCTAACCAGTGATTCACCATGCGAACAACCCTATCTCTCATAAATGAGGGAGCCGAGCAGACAAACGACCCATCTATCAAAGAATGGTACGAAGGTCTCTAATTTGTGTCCTCTACATGACCAAGTGGCTCTGGCTCCATTCCACTCCCCGGGGTGAGAATGAGTCGACTTGAAATCAGCTTTGGAAAGACAAATTAGGCATTGTTTGATAAACTTAATCAATGTTTCTCGTAAGAGGAATTACAAGAACTCTCCTCCAATGACTTATCTATATAAACTTCAAAAGTTTATAAAAGTTACCAAGAGAGCAGCAATGGAGACCATGGGTATGTTTCAATACCCTCTCCCACTTAGCTTTTTACAATAAAGGGATACGCTATCTAGTGCATAAAATAAACACATATAGCATGCATACATGTAATAAAGCACATAGTATTATCACATAATCAAAATAATACTAGAATATTATTTTCCGACTATTATGGCTTTATCACATCCCCGTACGCATCTTCTAGTCTTCAGTCTTCGTTTCTTGAATGCTCCATGTGACGAGAATATTAATCTCCAATATTTAAATCTATTTATTTTTAATTAATCCAAAAGTTACTTAATTCGAAAATTAAGTCAATTGAATATATCAAAAATAAAATTAAATATTATTAATATTTTTATTTATTTTATTTTCTTTTTCCACTCCATTAAATCTCTAGAATAATCTATCCAAGATGCTCTTGGAATATTCTAGATGATGTCCATAATGAAATAAAGAAATAAAATAATTTAGGACTATTATACTTTATAAATTTATTTTATTCCTAATCCATGAATATTCCCATGAGTAGGAATAATCAAATAGGAAAAATAAATTTAGTACTAAATTAATTCTTTTTCTATTTCTTGAATATTCCATGAAGAAATAATCAAAATAGGAAAAACCGAATTAAAATAGGAAAGTATATTTCCGGTAGGAGTAGCATGGGTTGGGAGACCCCACGCCACCCCCACCTCGTCCGACCGGCCAGCCACGGGGAGGAGCGCCGCCGCCCAGCCACGCCGCCAACCACCGAACCGGGGGTAGCCGCGGCTAGGGCAACCAGCCCCTCGCCCTTAGCCATCGATCCGGGCATCACCATGGGATCGATCCAATCGATCCCTAGCCCTCGTCCATCTCGTCACTTCGTCTTCTCCGGCGGTCTTCGATTCGTCGATCCAATCGCAAAATAAATTTACAAAAATCTAAATTACAATTCCGGTATCGATTCTATACACGAAATCGACCCTATACATTTTCCGGAAAAACAATGAACATAATAATAAATCCTAAATTCGGTCAACCCCCGAATTTTTACTATTACAAGCATTCACCACCAAAAACGAATCTCGACATGTCCGAGAGTTTAATAAAACCAACAATCATGACAAAATAAATTAAACGAATAATTAATCAAGCCATAATAGTCGGAACCCTGCAAGGTAGAACAATATATTATCGAAAATACCGCGAACGTAAACCACGCTCTGATACCAATTGTTGGAATTCGATATCCCGGGTTATCAAAATTTGCGGAACCGATAACCCGAACGAACTCTTCGCCGGAGATTACACGAACGCCGACTCATCCGCCGGAGTCCGGGCTTTGGAGACCACGCGCCCGAAGGCACGTAGCCCGCCCCCACCCGAACCCCCGCGAGCCGGGGTTCATACAATCGAAGGCCTCGATCGCCGGAGAAACCACGAGCCCACGCGAACCGGGACTCGACCGAACGCGTCGCGCGCACGAGGCACGCAAACGCCCAGCCGAGTCCCCGCGAGAGGACTCGCGATCGCTGCGAGCGATCGCTGGGTTGCTACGAGCAACCCCGCAGCGGATCCGTTGATCCGCTGCTACGCGGCTAGGGCTCGCGTCTAGCGAGCCGCTGCGGGGAAACCCGCAGCTCGCTACGAGCTGCTACGGGTCACGCCCCGAGGCCCTAGAGATCAGCCCCTTAGGGCTCGATCGATCCTCGGCGTCCAGCCGAGGGTTCGCGCGTTCGATCCCAACGAGGGATCCACGAGCCGCCGGCGGTCCGGTGGTCCAACCACCACCGCCCGGCTCGACCCTCGTCCCGGGGTTCGATCCTCGGATCTTTGTTCTACGGTATTCTCGATAAATCCAAAATCGAACAATTATCAAGGGGGTTTAGATATTGTACCTACGATTCGTTGTTCGGAGAAACGAAATCGATGACCTCGTGATCTTCCCGCGTATTCCTTGCACTCCGTTCGAACGTCGGGTGGGCGACGATCTATCGAACTCCTATGGATCCTCTTCACTCTTCAAGACTTTATGATTGGCGTATCTTAGGTTAATGAATTGTGAAGACCATGTAGTGCTTTTATAGGCTACGTAGGGGATCAAAAGGAGATTAAATATTAGGCTTCTAATATTGAAAATTAAATTGGGTCAAACACAAATCCATTAATTCTTATCAATATTAATTTTATTTATTTTCCACTATATAAATAAAATTGCACTCCCAATATTTATCCATATTATATCAAATAATATTTCTCCGGTTAGTATTATTTATTCCGTGTATTTAAGATTTAAATATCCATGAATAAAATTTATTTATTGCTTAATAAATTTATTCATCTCTTATATCCGAGAATAGTACCACTCAACCTTATTTATTATGCGGAACAAATCCACTCGCGAGGTTTACATAATAAATCCTTATGAGCTCATCTCGGGGATATTATCAACCCTTCCGGGATACACTGTCCCTTCAAGAATTCACGGCATGCCATATATAAAATATAGTGACCCAACTTAACCGGTAATTAACCCAATAATTAAATCGGTTAATTCCTTTGGAAAATCAAAGTCACTTATATTAAATATACACACCCGCAATTGTTTCAGGGATTAAGAATAAAATACTCCGAGACTTAAATCAATTATCACAGAGCAATCCTAATTGATAAGTCTCAAGCGATCCGCTCAATACACCAAGTGTACAAGTGTGATAAAATAATTAAGATAAATTATTTTCTCTCTCACACAACGACTATACCGATGGATTGGTCCGTGTCCATCTAGGTCGTGAGCAACTGTTCGATTAAATACGAGTAACCGATAGTATGATCTTCTGTGCGCCCATGCACACCATACTAACTACAACGTATAAAATCCAGGACTATAATTTGCATATATTTAATTATAAATAATTAAACGCAAATAATTGTTTATTTAATTAAATAGATTAATGGCAATGGATCGTGAGTTTCCGTTACTTAAATCTAGACATTAAGTACACAACTCCAACAAGTACTTATAACGATCTTCTGGTCCGTAGGACTATAGAACATGCCACCCTTAGTTCCTCTAGGATATCCTATAAACAACCGCACTTCAGTACGAGGTTCTAACTTATCAGCCCCTGTCTTCAACACGTGTGCAGGACACCCCCAGATCCGAACGTGTCTCAGGCTAGGCTTGCGCCCGCTCCAACGTTCCATGGGTGTTGAAGGAACTGTTTTAGATTGAACCAAGTTCAGAATGTGCGCCGCTGTTTCTAAGGCATATCCCCAGAACATAATAGGTAAATCCGAGTAACTCATCATTGAACGTACCATCTCCATAAGAGTCCTATTCCTTCGTTCTGACACACCATTCTGCTGAGGAGTATATGGTGAAGTCATTTGAGAATCAATCCCATTCTCTGCCAAGTATGCCTTGAATTCTCCAGACAGGTACTCGCCTCCGCGATCAGATCGCAGGCATTTTATAGATTTACCATGAAGGTTCTCCACAAGAGCCTTGAATTCCTTGAACTTGTCAAAGGATTCGCTCTTGCGGCGCATCAGGTATACAAATCCATACCTTGAATAATCATCAGTAAAAGTGATGAAATATTCGTACCCTCCTCTTGCCTGGGTAGACATAGGTCCGCATACATCAGAGTGAATCAAATCCAATACTTGTTCGGATCTCCGTCCTTTACCAGAAAAAGAACGCTTGGTCATTTTACCCTCCAAACAGGATTCGCAGGCTGGAAGGTCCTCTCCTTCTATGCTGCTAATGAGACCATCAACTTTCAACCTTTGAATTCTATTCGAATTAATATGACCTAGCCTTAGATGCCACAAGTATAATTGATTCATTTTAGAAGGTTCCTTTCTCTTATTGGTGTTCGTAGATGTGTTATTACTCTCGGTTAGTTGCATCGTGTTAGACTCAGGATTTAGAACATACAAATCGTCTATCAATGTACCAGAACAGACAATCTCACTGTTTCTTCTTATGACCACAGAGTGATCAAAAGAAACAGAATATCCATTCAGAATTAACTTAGAAACTGAAATTAAATTCTTTCTAAAATTCGGTACATAAAGACAATTTTGTAAAACTAAAACCCTATCACTACTAAAGCGTAAGTGAACGTCTCCCACTGCAACAGCCGCCACCTTCGCGGCATTGCCCATGTAGACCACGATCTCTCCCTCTCTAAGTCTCCGGGTTTCCTGGAACCCCTGCAATGAATTGCAGACATGGTCAGTGGCGCCCGTATCTACACACCAGGTGCTGGTAGATATCACCGCTGACAATGTTTCAGTGACTAAGGAAAATTTCGTACCTTTGATGAGAGGACAATCAGACCTCCAGTGCCCAAACTGCTTGCATCGAAAGCATCTGCCCAAGGGCTTGCCTCTCCCAATCTGTGGTTTTAAACCACTGGGTCTCTTTGCACGCTTTTCCTTTAGCCTTGCCACAAAAGCTTGTGATTCTCTTAACTTACGCACAAACTCCGCTTTTGCCGAATCCTTTTTAAGGGACTCATTGAGAGAGGATTCTGTGAGTATGTTAATCACCTCTTGTCCGGCTTCCACGCTATGTCTCAACATCATCCTGAGGTCATTTTTAATGTCCTCATCAGTTGGGACAATAGTGGATTCGGAAAGCTCAACAGTCTGAACAATGTCCAGATTTCGTTCCCAATCATTACTATATGGAACCGGTTGTTATACCCGATAAAACGGTCACCGACACGTGTCAACAATGAGGTAGCCACGTCATCAGATGTGAAAGTCAGAATTAATCTATGGAAAAAGACCTAGAAAGGCAACCAACAGAAGTCAGAAGAGAGCTTGGACGGGAATGACCGCTCGGTAGTGTCAGACTTATTACACGGGAATATCCTTGGGGGAGGTGTCAGAGTCAACAGGTGGTCAAAAGACATTTGACGGGAGCAGAGGATAAAGTCTTTGTTTAGAGTTAAGTGGGTTTTTAATGCAAGACATTAGTGGAGTTGTGGTCCAATCAGGAGCTGATAAGTGGGCATTAGGTGGCATAAATCTAGCCATGCATGGGTTAGTATAAATATAGGGTATTAGAGGAGAGGAAAGGGACATGCAAACCACTGTATTTCAAAATGAATTCTAAGTATGAATATTTGAATAAAGAGGTGCCATGAGCATCCAATTTCTACTTACGATTTCTGTATAAACTATTACCCTTTGCTTTCTTACCTATAACAAATTTGCATTTTGGTGTTGTTGCCAAAACCCTCTGTTACCAGCAAATATCCCCAACAAAGAGCAAAAACACACCAAAACAGCTGGCGCTAGAGGAATCGAGCATCAGGTAATTTAGTTACAGAAAATCTCGATCTGAAATCTAAAATGGTTAATGAAAACGAAGGTACTACGGTATCAACTGGGTCTGGTACGAGTGGTCGTTGGCGGGCGGTGATGGGTAAGGCCGTGATGGTGGAACCTGAGGTTTCATCTCCGCCTAAGAACCCAGAACCTGAAAATAAGGAGCCGCCGCCGCCGCCGCTTACCCAGATCAGCTCTGATGAGCAGAATAGCAAACATGCAGGGGCCGATGAGCCCACAGACAGTCAGGCTGATGTACGACGACGTCGACTTCGGTCACAACGTCGGAATCGCCGTCTGCACCCCTATGATCTCGGAGGGCCGTCGACGCCGAAAGGCCCGCCTCCGATTAGATTTGGAAGTCTTGATACTCCACAAAAAATAGATGAAGCAGTTGCAGAACTTATGACGTTGAAATACGTCATGACGACTCCTGTGATCCCGGTGAAGGGCACGCATGCAGCCACCGGGGCAAATCTGAATGTAGCTCCTGAGCAATCTGGCCGCGTTCCCAAAAAGAACCGCAGAATGCGTCGAGCGTTAGATCTGAACAAAAGAGCCGAATCTATGGCCACTTCTACTGAGCCTCGTCGGCAGAATAGTCAAAGTGACATGCATGGCCGTCATGCAAACTTTCCACCGGAGAGGGCCACTGGAGCCCCCGGTACTAATTCTGAACTGGCCGATTTGAGGCAAAAGTACTCTGAACTGGAAAAGCGATTGAATGAACATCAAATTCTCGCTGCTCCGGCTGGTCGTCATAACGATCCTTTGGCCCCAGAGGTCGAACAAGCTCCCATGCAGCTAGAGATCCAGCCCATGCAAACTACTTTGTACAGTGGCAAAACGGATCCAGAAGCTCACCTGAGCAGGTTCAGGACATACATGTCCGGCCGAGGAGCCACAGATGCTACTCGGTGCAAACTGTTTCCCCTTACCCTGGGCGATATTCCCCACCAATGGTACGTCAGCTTACCAACACATTCGATTAAGTGTTTTGACGATTTGGTGCAGAGGTTTGTATCGTATTTTGCCTCCAAAGCCTCCTATATGGAATATATTCAGAAGCTTTTGGGGGTCAAACAGGGTAACACGGAATCTGACGAATCTTACGTAGATCGTGTTGAAGAACTACTTTTGGCCGGTGGTGAAGAGATTGGTGACAACCTCAAACTTCACACCGTGTTGGCAGGTTTGCGGAGAAATTCTAAGTTGTTTAAATCTGCAATGTTGAATTATCCCCGATCGTATGAGGATTTCAGGAGGAAAGCTGGGGCCCAAGTTGCCTACCAGCGTCTTGTCGCCGGCGGGGAACATCCCCCCGAGCAAAAGAAAAAACCTCCTTTTTCCTCCGATCGAAGGCCAAATTACATTGGCAAAAAACCAGGCCCAAAGCCAGCTGACCCACGGATAGACGAGATCCGTGAGTTAGAAGAAAAAATAACTACTCAGACTGGTCATACACCAGCAAATATTCTGAATATAATGCTCATGCATAAATCAGATCTGATTGAGAAACCACCACCAATTCTGACTGCCCCGGAGAAGTTGGATCCCAACAAATGGTGTGCCTATCATGAGAAGATAGGTCACAACACCAGCCAGTGCAGACAACTGGTTAAAATGTTGTGGAAACTTTTCCAGGAGGGCAAGTTATGGCAATTCTTACCCAGGCCCGGTGCAGGGGGAAATCCGCAGGGGCCACCTCCCCAGGAAGTACCCGCACCGGCGCCACCAGCGCCTCCCCCGGCAGGAGGCCCACCACGTGTGGGCCAGATTATGATGATCGGTGGGTTGAGGCCGGTGAATAAAGAAAGCCACCGCAAGAGGAAGAGAGATTTCCAGATGTGGGAAGTGTGGTATGAAACGGCCCCGAGCCAGGGTTCATCAATTTCAGACACGGCGGTGATAACTTTCACCCCGGAAGATCGAACCGTGACAAAATTCCCGAAGGATGTGCCCTTAGTGATAAAGGCCAAACTCCTCGGTTTGGATGTGTCTCGCACGCTGGTGGACAATGGCGCGCATCTCAATGTTCTCTACAAGAGGACTCTAGATCTGATGGGGAACTTGGCGCGCTATGTCAACCCGTGCGATATGGTGTTGAAAGGTTTTGGAGATGATGTAGTCATTCCTTACGGTGAGATCATACTCCCGGTGGAACTGATGGATGTGAAGAATCCCGAAGTCATGATGGTCAGGAATCTGAAGTTTGTAATAGTTGATAAGGTTAGTGGCTATAATGCTCTGTTAGGCAGGCCCTTTCTAGACGCTTTTGAAGCTATCGCCTCGTCCTACTACTACTGTATTAAGTTCCCTACTCCCTCCGGTGCAGTTGGCACCGTCAGAGGTGATCTAGTAATGGCTAAGAAGACTTTGATGTACTTTCACGATCTCAATAACTCCAAAACCAAAGTAAACGAAAATATTCCCCAGATAAATCTGAGAGGAACAAAGATAAAACAAATCGATCATATAAAAGATGTAATCAAATTAAACGATCAAAATTCCCAACTGAATCCTTCTCAGGAAAAACCTACCGGGGAAATAGCGGATATTCCCCCGGACAAGATTTGTCCCCCCAAAGAAGGAACTGGCGTAGACACAGTTTTTACTAACCAGAAGCTTCCCCCATCAAAACCAGAAATGGATGATTGGGGTTCAAAGGGTGGATATCAATCTAAAAAGGTACCAGTGGTAGAAATGGTCGAAAATCTGGACTCTATAATTTTAGATCCAGAACAAGCTGAAAAGCAAATACTTGTGGGATCTCATATGGAATCAAATACCCGGATCGGGATTATAAATTTCCTTAAAGAGAACATCTCTACTTTCTCATGGTCCAGTGCCGATTTAGGAAAGATAGATCCTAAACATGCCTGCCATCGATTGAAAATAGATCCCTGCAAGAAACCAATCGCGCAGAAGCGTAGAAAAATGGGCCCCGAGAAGTGTCAAGCACTCGCCGGGGAAGTAGACAAACTAATAGAAAACAAATTGGTCAGGAAAGCTTCGAGTGATGTCACTTGGCTTTCCAATGCGGTTATGGTGACAAAAACAACGGCTGCGTGGCGTTTGTGTATAGACTTTACTGATCTAAACAACGCCTGCCCGAAAGATCTTTTTCCCATGCCGCACATCGACCATGTCGTTGACAATTTGACAGGTCACGCAATATTTTCAACACTGGACGCCAAGGCAGGATATCATCAAATCCCCATGCATCCAGATGACGTCGAGCATACGGCGTTCTACTCAGAGAAAGGAATCTATTGCTGGGAAAGAATGCCTTTTGGCCTGAAGAATGCCGGGGCCACCTATCAAAGGTTGGTAAATCTGATGTTTTCTGATTTAATTGGTGTAACCATGGAAGTATACATTGATGATATAATCGTTAAAAGTAAAAATGAATCAGATCACATCAAAGACCTCGAAGAAGTATTCAAAATACTGGGGCATTATAATATGAAATTGAACCCCAAGAAATGTAACTTTGGAATTAAAAAAGGGATGATCCTGGGGCATGTGGTTAGCGAGAAAGGCATTGAGCCCAACCCTACCAAAGTCCAAGCAATTCTGGACATGCAAGAGCCCCGGGACATAAAAGGCGTACAACGACTCACGGGTCGTTTAGCCGCCCTGAATCGGTACATTTCTTGCCTGGGGGATAAAACTCGTCCGTTCTTTGCTACCATCAAAGGACAGAAATTTCACTGGAAAAAGGAGGCCCAACAAGCTTTTGTACGGATAAAGGAATATTTGTCCAATCCCAAAGTAGTTGTGGCCCCTAAACCAGAAGAAAAACTGTACCTATACCTAGCCGCGTCAGAACACGCCATCAGTGCTGTGTTGACAAGGGCAGAAGGGATGGTGCATTTTCCGATATATTTCGTAAGCCAAGTACTACACGAGGCAGAAATAAAATATACTCCACTGGAGAAATTAACATATGCTTTAATAGTGTCAATCAGAAAACTCCGGGCGTATCTATTTGAGCACCCCGTTGAGGTCTTGACAACTATGCCTCTAAGGCAAGTATTGCACCGGTCGGATATCACCGGGAGACTCCTACGCTGGGCGTTAGAAATTAGTCAGTATGACATAACTTTCGCCCCGAGGACAGCAATCAAAGCACAAGCCCTGGCAGATTTTATTGTGGAATTAACTTTCCCTGAGAAATCCCAGAGTCAACCACGCGCCTGGCAGCTGTTCGTAGATGGATCATCTACCACCGCGTGCTCGGGGGCAGGTGTGGTATTACTCAGTCCCGACGGAGATTCAGTAACCCATGCGGTGAAGTTTGAATTTCCTGCGTCCAACAATGAAGCAGAGTACGAAGCTCTCGTTTCAGGGTTGGAACTGGCCATTGCCGTCGGGGCAAGAAAACTTCATGTGTTCATGGACTCGCAGTTAGTAGTGAACCATGTAAGTGGGGAGTATGAAGCCAGAGGCGAACAAATGATAAAATACCTGAAATTGGTATGGGAACTTTGCGAAAAAATCCCAGAAGTTCTAATCGAACAAATCCCACGGGAACACAATTCACAAGCTGACGCCCTGTCAAAGCTAGCATCAGCTGAGGGCTCAGCAGACTTCTCTAATATAGTTTTGACAAAACTAATAATCCCATCAGTGGAACAAAGAGAAACACAAATACAAGTACTTGCCGGGGCCGGGGAAGACTGGCGAATTCCCATTCAACGGTACATAGATACCGGGGAAGTACCAGCAGATAAAACCGAAGCAAGACAACTTCGTACCCGAGCGGCAAAGTATACTTTGATAAATTCACAACTGTACAGAAGAAGTTATTCCCTTCCACTACTTAGGTGTGTGTCGAAGGAAGAAGGATTCAAAATCCTTGAAGAAATACATGATGGTGTGTGTGGAAACCACGCGGGTGGAAGATCCCTGGCACACAAAACCATGGGACAAGGATATTATTGGCCAACCCTGAGAAAGGATGCCGTCGGCTATGCACGTAAATGTGTCAAGTGCCAGACGAATGGGCCTAATATCCATATATCCCCGGAGACCCTGAAATCCATATACAGCCCGTGGCCATTTGCTCGGTGGGGTATCGACTTGATCGGACCACTAGCAACCGCCCGAGGCGGGGTGAAATTCGCGATTGTAGCAGTCGACTATTTCACTAAATGGGTTGAAGCGGAACCGTTGAATAAGATTGATCAACCCCAGGTCATCAAATTCATATGGAAAAACATTATATGTCGTTTCGGTCTTCCCGAATCAATCATTTCCGACAACGGAAAACAATTCGATGGGGCGGAGGTAGAGGAATTCTGTGAAAAATGGAAAATAAGGAGGTTATTCTCTACTCCCTACCACCCCCAGACGAATGGTCAGGTTGAAGCGGTCAATAAGATACAAAAACACACCATCAAATCAAAACTGGAAAGCCGCAAAGGAAAATGGGCGGATGAACTCCCAGAGGTACTGTGGTCATATCGAACCACAGTTAGAAACGCCACTGGTGAGACCCCCTATTCTTTGGCTTTTGGAATGGAAGTGGTGATTCCAGCGGAGATATCGGTGTTATCACATCGTACCGCTCAGGAAATTTCCCCGGAGAATGAAGCAACCATTCGAAAAGAATTGGATCTCCTTGAAGAAAGGAGGTTAGCTTCTGATTCTCTGAATGCCATGAATAAGCAAAGAATTGCTAAAATATTCAACTCAAAAGTAAAAGCACGAGAATTCCGAGAAGGGGACTTGGTGATGAAGAAAATCTTAGGAACGCACCAGGGAGCATTAGGACCGAACTGGGAGGGACCGTTTAGAGTGAGCCACTGCCTCCAGAATGGAGCGTACGAGCTGGAACTCCTCGACGGGACCAAAGATCAGTATCGATGGAATGCGTTGCACCTAAAGAAGTTCTACCACTGAGGAACCCCCGGAATAAAAGTTATTTCTTAAAACTTCTTGCGAAAATATATTTTGTAAAACCTTTTGTACTTGTTAAAGTATATCTATGCAGTTTTTAGCAAATGCATTTTCTATCTTTTAAAATATATGTGAACTCTCACATCTTGTCTGTGTAACAGAAATATAATTTCCCCGGGAAATCACATGAATTCCCCGGTGCGATAAAAATATTGAGTATTCTAGAAATACTAAGGTTCGGTAAATACCCATAAGATCTATCGATCAGGGGCCGATCATTTCTTGAAAGGCACAGATTCAATGGAGTAACAGAAACTCAAGAATCGCCCTAAATAAAATACTGGTCCGAGAAAATCCTAAAAGGTAAAGTATTCATACTAAAACCACTGGATCGGTCAGTTCTGTTGAAAGGAGAGATTTAAAGAGAAAAAATGTTACTTAGAATCATAATGATTCAGAGAGGTAACTAAATCCAAAAAATCACTTTCACAGAACAAAAGAACTCACAGAGAAACCCAACAAAGTTTGATAAAACTTGGGCGTGAGCCAAATATTATCTATTCACAAGAATAATTATTCATCAAACAAGCAGAAGTGACTTGTAAAAAGTGATAGATAATAATGGGAAAATAAACCCTGAATAAAATGGTGAGAGGGCTATTAGTAAGACCCAAAGGATCAATATCCAAAATAACATACTAAGTTATTACACACCAGCAAAATATAAATACTTGTTCCAGGCAAAAACTGCCTGTAGAATCCAAATGCAAATAAAGCAAATATTGTTTTTTGGCAATTAAGCCCAAACTGAACAGAAAATAAAGATTAAAATCCCTGAGCTTTTCACACTCAGGGTAGTCATCAAATTTTTGCAGACTCCTGAGCAGTTATACTCAGGAGGTGGAACCACCATCACCTGGGGGAGTCGTGAGGGAATCTTTTGGCTTGCCATCAGGCCCGACACCAAGAGTATCCATCTCCTCCCCTTCATTAACACCTTCATCATCAGACGCTTCTACAGGGGCTTTAGCAGGTTCACCAGGCATTGAGAGAAGACTGTATGTGGGCCACCATTTCATATCTATGCCGTGGACAACCTCCAGATCCATAAAGGGCTGTGGAACTCTGGAATCCAGAGTACACCCTTGCATGTGAGCTTTGAGGAGTTGAACACCATAGTCTCTGGCCCCATCATTCTTCTCCTTTGCTGCAGACCTGATAAGATCAGCATAAGCAGTGACATAGAGTAGGTCAGCCAATACCCGGGGATTGTGAGCAGGAGAATCTAACAGGGCTTCAAGCTCTGAGACCCTCTCCATGGACTGTCCAAAGTCATCTTTGGCCTGTTTCAGTTCCCTGGTAACTTTGGCCACCTCCTCCTTGAGCTCTTTCTTCTCCCTGGTAAAGCTGTCCTGGGCATCCTCAATCTCTTCTTCTTTTTCTTTTATGGTCTTCAAGGCCTCCTGCATCTCAGACTTCAGCTTCCCTACCTCGGCCCGTGCAATATCGGCAGCCTTCTTCCACCTATCCCTGTCCCCTGCAGTGGCAGTATATGCCGCTTTGAGCTCCTGTACCTGTGCCTCTTGCTTGCTGCTGGTAGTTTTGAGCTTGGACACTTCAGCTCTGATCTTTTCGGCCATGTTGTGAGCCCCAGAAATGGCAACAGCACTTTGACTGGCCAATTTTAGGGCCAGGGAAAAGGCATACTCCTCATGGTCCATCATATCATTGAGCTCTGAAGTCCAGCACCTACCAACAGCATCAATTGAGTCACCTACTGGATTGCCCAGGGTAGTGACAGGGTCAATGGGGCCTTTTCCAGAGAAGAAGGGAAGCAGAGCTGAGGGGAGATTCTCCTGGGAAAACCTACCAAGAAATAAAACAGAAGAGTTAATTGAGTGAACCATGTAATATGATAAGTGTGTAAATGAACAAAAACTTACTTGGTGAAAAGTATTTTTTCAACTCCAAAAACAGACTGATTTTTGTCAGCACGAGGGGGGGAATCTGTCACCTCAATAATACCCTCATCAATCTTTTTCCTTTTCTTGTCGCCTTCGAGCTTGACTTGCAAAAGAGTTGATGACCCAGAAGGGGGTAAACCTTGACTTGGAGTAGCATCAGTCATCACCACGTCTGATGGCTGGGAGCTCTCCTTGTACGAATCCACAACATCCATAATCCCCAGGGGATCTGTCTCACCGCCCTGAGCCGAAACCTTGTGGGATCTGGTACGGGAAGCCGGAGCACCAGGTGTGCCGCCCCGAGTTTTTGCAGATCCCCGTCCACCGACACTGGTGGAACTGGTTTTGGCCCTACAAGCCTTAGCGGCCAGGGCTGGGTTTGGGAGTCCCAGGCGATCAAACAGTTTGTTGTCTGCCATCTCGGTAGGTTTTAATTCAAAAACAGTAGAGAAAAACTCTGCACGGGAAAAGTAATACAATTACTCCCGACAAAAATATTTGAATTTCCCCGGGAAATATACTCCCAGGAAATAAAACAAACTTATAAAATATAAAGGAAAAATACCAAAACAGGGTTGATCCTCAACGAACGGAGGGCAAAACAAGCCTGCTGCGTCACGAATGCTATCGTCGTTCAGATAATCTGAATCTCTTTCTTCGGCCGGGATACACTGTGCCAAAAGATTTGCAGTCTCCAAATCCCACGGGAAGGAGCAGGTCGCCCGCTTAGGTCGCGCACCTACAAAATACCAACGAGTTTAGATCAGTTAAACTGTAAAATATTAAAGCTTTAAATGCTTACTTTCTTCCTTAACACCATAAGTAAGGGGGATGGCGATCTCCCCTTCTCGGGTTTGAGTCCTCCATCTCCCCGAAACAAAAAACCATCTATCCCAACAAGTCGGATCTTTCTCCTCAGGCTCTCGAATTTTCAACATATATTTCCTGTGGCGGACGGTATAGTCTCCCAGCGAATTCTTGTTGAAGTTGACTGGACTGAAGAAAAGATGGAACTCATCCCCAGAAATGGGTCGAGAGAGTCCCACTTGCCCCAATACAGTCAAAACTCCATAGATCTGTGCCCATCCATTCGGATGAATCTAATGCGGAGCCAAACCCCACCGGTTCAATAAGCCTGAAACCGAAGGATGCAGGGGAAACCGCAGCCCTTGATCCATTGCGTCGACGCCGATGGCCACCATGCCCGGAGGTGGACAACGGGCGGATTCACCCTCTTCTGGCGCATGCAAATGCACGTTGTAGGGAATCCGCCAATCGTCCCTCCAGTCGGCTAGTTGCGCCGCCGTCACCGTGCTTTCTCGGCCGTGTGCACCCCACTCCTGGTGGTCCGGGTCTGGTTGAACCGCTGTGACGATCCTCTCGACAGGTACGTAAGGGTGGGCCTCCTCCAATTCATCTAAACGGAACGCCGGCAGCGCCGGCGCGGCCTCTTCCATGAACTTTTTGTATTGGCGTGCGAGGAGAACTTCTGGTGCTTCAATTTTCGGTCGAACGACTTTGGAGATTTTCGGCATATTGTCGGGTTGGTAAAAAAGGATTTACACAGTAAATAAACAAAGGAAATTTACAGAGGAAGAAAGAAGTGTGCTTACCAGATCTTGAATCTGAAAAGTCGAAAAACTTGGAGTGAATTTCAAAATTCTAAACTCCTATATGTTTATTGATTTCAAAAATCAAATTTCTGCCGTTTTTCCATCCAACGGTGAGGATTGAAGGAGGGGAAGAGATAGCAGTTACCGAGGAAAAACGCACTCGAGTACGTCTCCACTACCCATCAAACCCTAAAAATACTTGGCCAGGATAATGCCACGTGGCAATCGTCTCCTGACAAGGTAAGTTGAAAAAGTTACCCTATTTTTCAAATTTATTATTATTTTATTGCGATTATTTATGGATAAGTATCAGAATACTTATCTCATCCATATAAATACATAGAATCCTTTAAGGATCGAAACTCTGATTTATTTCACCGGGAAAAATCCCAAGAAAAGAAACCTGGGAGATAAACCCAGGAAAGGTAATCTTACATAAGAAAATGCCAAAAATACTTCTCGAATAGATTTCACGGGGAAAAGAAATCCCAGTTATCTTTTGCAGGAGAATTTTCCAGCTCGGAATTGATAGAGCTATCTTCAGAATCAGTTCCCAGATCAATGATCTCCTCTCCATCCTTTCGAAATACACCAATGCTGAAAGACTTTTGCCCACGCAACTCCAGAAAGATGATTCCGCTCACTGAAACCAACCGACGCTCACAAAACTTACTCCAACCGTCAGTCAGTACCAGCCGCCGACCATCCTTCCCCACTTTCACCGTCCAGATTCTTTCAAAAGCATCTACCAAAGCGACGTCCTGTCCAGCAAGCTCCGGAAACTTCTGTGAAAAAGATAAAGACAAAGGCAGCTTAGCCTTCATCGACCGATTTCTTATCCTAAAGGAGAAACTCGTGATATTATTCGGGTACACTTCTCTATTCCAAGTAAAAGCCATGATATGAAGCCGTAATACTACATGAAGAGCCTTTAAAGGCGTAAAAACAACATTAAATGAAGAGTCAACCGCCGACAGAAAGTCAGAATGCAGATTCCAAGGCGTGCAGACCGAGGTATTCAAACACAATCTTCAGGGAAATCGAAGTTGAAAACTCCAATTTTCCTGGGGGCCTATGTTATACCCGATAAAACGGTCACCGACACGTGTCAACAATGAGGTAGCCACGTCATCAGATGTGCAAGTCAGAATTAATCTATGGAAAAAGACCTAGAAAGGCAACCAACAGAAGTCAAAAAAGAGCTTGGACGGGAATGACCGCTCGGTAGTGTCAGACTTATTACACGCGAATATCCGTGGGGGAGGTGTCAGAGTCAACAGGTGGTCAAAAGACATTTGACGGGAGCAGAGGATAATGTCTTTGTTTAGAGTTAAGTGGGTTTTTAATGCAAGACATTAGTGGAGTTGTGGTCCAATCAGGAGCTGATAAGTGGGCATTAGGTGGCATAATCTAGCCATGCATGGGTTAGTATAAATATAGGGTATTAGAGGAGAGGAAAGGGACATGCAAACCATTGTATTTCAAAATGAATTCTAAGTATGAATATTTGAATAAAGAGGTGCCATGAGCATCCAATTTCTACTTACGATTTCTGTATAAACTATTACCCTTTGCTTTCTTACCTATAACAAATTTGCATTTTGGTGTTGTTGCCAAAACCCTCTGTTACCAGCAAATATCCCCAACAAAGAGCAAAAACACACCAAAACACCGGTGAGTTTTCGTCCTTAAGTATATCACAAAGTGGGGTCACAGTCATTCTTAACCTATAAGCACATAAAACAAACAAACAATTTAATACCGATATTATCTCCCTCAAATAATATCATTAAATCACTAATTACATCTAAAATCCCATCAGGTAAGGCAAGCCACGATAGTGTGGACGTTTACCCACCCAAACGACTTCGCAATTAGATTTCCTTCGGTCGTACATCATCAATAGCGTTACTTCGATGGGAAGGATACTATGAAGCGTACCTAAGTGTAAACCATTACTCAGTACTAAGAAGTTCGTTTGGGACTCGCACATCACCGCAAGCCACGATAGTGTGGACGTTTACGTTGACACACGGATCCTTCACTCCCTTCTATAACTGTCTACATCAATCGTTCCAAAATCCCATTCAGTGTAGCAAGCCACGATAGTGTGGACGTTTACTACACCAAAAGACTTTTACAATTGACTCCCAATTACTTGATCCATTCAATCTTGTAAATCAAGACGTGGAGAATCATAAGTGAAACTCGAAGTTTCTTACCAGTGATTCACCATGCGAACAACCCTATCTCTAATAAATGAGGGAGCCGAGCAGACAATCGATCCATCTATCAAAGAATGGTACGAAGGTCTCTAATTTGTGTCCTCTACATGACCAAGTGGCTCTGGCTCCATTCCACTCCCCGGGGTGAGAATGAGTCGACTTGAAATCAGTTTTGGAAAGACAAATTAGGCATTGTTTGATAAACTTAATCAATGTTTCTCGTAAGAGGAATTACAAGAACTCTCCTCCAATAACTTATCTATATAAACTTCAAAAGTTTATAAAAGTCACCAAGAGAGCAGCAATGGAGACCATGGGTATGTTTCCATACCCTCTCCCACATAGCTTTTTACAATAGAGGGATACGCTATCTAGTGCATAAAGTAAACACATATAGCATGCATACATGTAATAAAGCACATAGTATTATCACATAATCAAAATAATAGTAGAATATTATTTTCCGACTATTATGGCTTTATCACATCTCCGTACGCATCTTCTAGTCTTCAGTCTTCGTTTCTTGAATGCTCCATGTGACGAAAATATCAATATCCAATATTTAAATCTATTTTTTTTCAATTAATCCAAAAGTTACTTAATTCGAAAATTAAGTCAATCGAATATATCGAAAATAAAATTAAATATTATTAATATTTTTTATTTATTTTTATTTTATTTTCTACTCCATTAAATCTCTAGAATAATCTATCCAAGACCCACTTGGAATATTCTAGAAGATTTCTATAATGGAATAAGGAAATAAAATAAATTAGGACTCTTCTACTTTCCATAATTAATTAATTTCCATTTAATGAAAATTCCCAAGAATAGGAATAATCAAATAGGAAATAAATTAATATCAAATTAATTAGATTCCTAATACAATAGGAATCCTAATTAATTCCAAATTGATTCTTTTCCTTATCCATGAGAGTTCCCATAAAATAGGAGTACTCAAAAAGGAAAAATCCGAACCAATTAGGAAAGTGGATCTTCGGTAGGAGTAGCATGGATTGGGAGACCCCACGCCACCCCCACCTCAACCGACCGCCGCCTAGGGCACGCCGCCGCCGCCCGGCCCACGCGCCACCACCACTGGTGGCCGGCGTGGCCGAGACTCCCACGGACAGCCCCTCTTTTGGCCGAGGGTCGATCGATCCTCATGGGATCGATCATGGGGATTGATTGATCCCCGGTCCTTCGTCTTCTCGTCACTTCGTCTTCTCCGGGGTCTTCGATTCATCGATCCAATCGTAAAATAAATTACATAATCTAAATCACAATTCCGGTATCGATTCTATACATGTAATCGACCCTATACAATTTCCGGAAAAACATAGAACGTAATGATAAATCCTAAATTCGGTCAACCCCCGAATTTTTACTATTACAAGCATTCACCACCAAAAACGAATCTCGACATGTCTGAGAGTTTAATAAAAACAACAATCATGACAAAATAAATTAAACGAATAATAAATTGAGCCATAATAGTCGGAACCCTGCAAGGTAGAACAATATTATCGAAAATACCGCGAACGTAAACCACGCTCTGATACCAACTGTTGGAATTTGATATCCCGGGTTATTAAAAAAATATGCGGAAACCAATAACCCGATCAAACCCTTCGCCGGAGATCACACGAACGCCGACGAACGCGCCGGAGTCCAGCCGAGGAGACCACGCACCCGAAGGCACGCGGCCCTCCCCCAGCCGAACCCCCGCGTCGCGGGGTTCGCACGATCGCACGCCGATCGCTCACGGCGACCGGCCGGGACTGCCCAGCAATCCCCCGCGGCGAGTCCGGCGACTCGCCGCCGTTTGGAGGTGTTGGGATTCGATGTCCCGGGCTATCAAAAATTGCGGAACCGATAACCCGATCAAAACCCTAGATCGCCGGAGATTGGATCCCCGACTCATCCGCAGGAGTCCGACCTTTGGAGACTACGCGCCCGAAGACACGCAGCCCGCCCCCAGCCGAAGTCCCCCACGAGTCGGATCCACGAACGCGAACCACCTCACGAGCCGGGGCCCGACCGAACGCCCAGCGAGGCCCGAAGGCCGCGTGCGCCCAGCCGAGCCCCCGCGAGGGGCTCGCGATCGTCTACGGACGATCGCTGGGATCGCTACGAGCGATCCCTGGGGCTGCTCGTAGCAGCCCCGCAGCGAGTCGCGTGACTCGCTGCTCGCGAGGGCCGAGTCCCGTACGCATCCGCTGCGGGCGAACCCGCAGCACGTACGGGGTCGCTGCGGGTGAACCCGCAGCTTACCCGCGATCGATCCGAGGATCGATCGCACCCCTCGGCTCCAGCCGAGGGTCCCTCGCGCCATGCGCCTCCGACGAGGGGGCCGGCGGATCCTCCCGCCGTGGCACCAGCCCACGGCGGATCCCCGACGATCGAACCCTAGGTTCGATCGTGTGCCCCGGCGACCAGCCGGGGCTCCCTCTCTCGTCGCGCGTCCGGCGGTCCGAACCCTAGGGTTCGACCGTCGCGTTCGATCCTCGCCGGGGATCTCGAATCCCCGTCCCCGAGGTTCGTCGTTTTTCCGGATCGTGCGTTCATGTATATATCACAATTAATACGCACAAATAATCATAGAAGGGGTTTCTCGATTATATTACCTCGATTCGTTGTACGGAGAAACGAATCCAATTGACGACCTTGCGATCTTCCTACGTATTCCTCGCACTTCGTCCGAACGTCGTGTGGGCGACGATCTATCGAACTCTTATGGATCTTCCTCACTCTCAAGACTTTATGATTGGCGTAGGTCAATTATTATGTGTTGTGAAAAGTGAAGACCATGTAGTGCTTATATAGGCTACGTAGGGGATCATAAGGAGACTAAATATTGGGCTTCTAAATATTGAAGATTAAATTGGGTCCAACCCAAATCCATTAATCCTTATCAATATTAAATTTTATTTATTTTCCACTATATAAATAAAATTGCACTCCCAATATTAATCCATATTATATCAAATAATATTTCTCCGATTAGTATTATTTATTTCGTGTATTTAAGATTTAAATATCCATGAATAAATTTATTTATTGCTCAATAAATAATATTCATATCTTATATCCGAGACTAGTACCGTTCAACCTTTATTATTGTGCGGAACGAATCCACTCATGAAGTTTACACAATAATTCCTTATGAACTCATCTCGGGGAAATTATCAACCCTTACGGGATACACTTTCCCGTCAAGTATTCACGGCATGTCATATATAAAATATAGCGATCCAATTTTACCGGTAATTAACCCAATAATAAAATCGGTTAATTCCTTTGGAAAATCAAAGTCTCTAATATTAAATATACACACCCGCAATAATATCGGGGATTAAGAATAAAATACTCCGAGATTTAAATTGATTATCCAAGGCAATCCTAATCAAAAAATCTCAAGTGATCCGCCCAATACACCAAGTGTACAAGTGTGATAAAATAATTAAGATAAATTATTTTCTCTCTCACACAACGACTATACCGATGGATTGGTCCGTGTCCATCTAGGTCGTGAGCAACTGTTCGATTAAATACGAGTAACCGATAGTATGATCTTCTGTGCGCCCATGCACACCATGATGCAACCGCTGCTACCCCAACAGCTTTGCCCATGTAGACTCGAACTCTTCTTCTCTAAGTCGCCGGGTTTTCTGGAACCCCTGCATTTAAGACAATGCACATACCGTCAGTGGTTCCATATCTACACACCAGAATTCTGGTAGATACCGCTGACTATGTTTTTACGACTAAAGAAAAATTTAAGACAATGCACATACCGCTGACTATGTTTTTACGACTAAAGAAAAATTCGTACCTCTGAGAGGACATTCAGACTTCCAGTGTCCAGACTTGTTGCATCGGAAGCACTTGCCCTTTGGCTTACTAGCCCCCACTCGTGGTCCATTCCTCTTGGCACCACTGGGTTTCATGGCTTGCTTCCTTTTCTTGCCCCTACCTCCAATAGCTTTCAAGCTTTTGGACTTGGTAGCCACAAGCGCTTGAGACTTGCCCTTCTTGTAGATCCCCTCTGCCGCCTTGAGTTCAGTCAGGAGTTGCGCAAGGCTATAAGATAGTTTACCCATATTATAGCTCATACGAAACTGCTCAAACTTAGGGGTCAGAGACTGGAGTATGATGTCGACTTGCGTCTCATCATCAATGGAAGCTCCTAGGACCTCAAGTTCATTCAACAAACTCATCATCTTAAGAACGTGCTCCCCAACGGGCGTTCCTTCAGACTGAGTAGTCGACATAAGGACTCTCATGGCTTCTTGCCTTGCCGCACGATCCTGCTCCCCAAACATCTCCTTGAGGTTAGTCATCATATCCCGGGCAGTGTCCATCGGCTCATGTTGGGTTTGGAGTACATTTGACATGGAAGCCAAAATATAGCACCTAGCCATTTCATCAGCCTTTTTCCACTTCCGATATGTTGCCTTTTCCTCATCAGTTGAGGCAGCCGTGGGCTCAGCAGGGCATTGCTCATAGAGTACAAACTTGTACTCTTCAGCAGTCAGGACAATGTCCAAATTTCTCTTCCAATCAATGTAATTGGGAACAGTGAGTTTATGTTCCTTGAGTATCACAGAAAGTGGATTCATAGCTATTCTCTAAACCTATAAGCACATGTAAACAAACAATCAATTTAATGTCCGATATTATCTCCCTCAAATAACATCATTAAATTACTAATTGCGTGTAAAATCCCATCAGGTAAGGCAAGCCACGTGGTGTGGACGTTTACCCACCCAAATGATTTAGCAATTAGATTTTCTTTGGTCATACATCAATCATAGCGTAACTTCGTGGGGAAGAATACTATAACGCGTATCTAAGTGTAAACCATCACTCAGCACTAAAGTACATCGCTTGGAATTGTTACGTCACCGCAAGCCACGTGGTGTGGACGTTTACGACAATTTCACAACTCTTCACAATCACTTATAACTGTCTACATCAATTAATCCAAAATCCGTTAGCATAGCAAGCCACGTGGTGTGGACGTTTACTACACCAAGAGATTTTTATAATTGACTCCCAATTACAAGATCCATTCGATTTCGTAAATCAAGACTCCGAGAATCATAAGTGAAACTCGAAGTTTCTAACCAGTGATTCACCATGCGAGCGACCCTATCTCTCATAAATGAGGGAGCCGAGCAGACAATCGACCCACCTATCAAAGAATGGTACGAAGGTCTCTAATTTGTGTCATCCACATGACCAAGTGGCTCTGGCTCCATTCCACTCCCCGGGGTGAGAATGAGTCGACTTGAAGTCAGTTTCAGAAAGACAAATTAGGCATTGTTTGATAAACTTGATCAATGTTTCTTGTAATAGAAATTACAAGAATTCTCCTCTAATGACTTGTCTATATGAACTTCGAAAGTCCATAAAAGTCACCAAGAGAACAGTGATGGAGACCATGGGAATGTTTCCATCCCCTCTCCCACTTAGCTTTTTATGATAAAGGGATACGCTATCTAGTGCATAAAATAAACACATATAGCATGCATGTAAGCAATAAAGCACATAGATCACATAGTCAAAATAATGCTAGAGAATTATTTTTCCCGACTATCATGGCTTTATCTTCATATGCATCTTCTAGTCTTCAGTCTTCGTTTCTTGAATGCTTCATGTGACGGGAATATTAATCTCCAATATTTAAATCTATTTATTTTCAATTAATCCAAAAGTTACTTAATTCGAAAATTAAGTCAATTGAATATATCAAAAATAAAATTAAATATTATTAATATTTTTATTTATTTATTTTCCTATCTAATTCTATTAAATCTCTAGAATAATCTATCCAAGTAAAACTTGGAATATTCTAGAAGATATCTATAATAGAACAAGGAAATAAAATAAATTAGGACTTACTACTTTCCAAATTTATTTTTATTCCTAATCCATAAATATTCCCATGAGTAGGAATAATCAAATAGGAAAAATAAATTTAGTACTAAATTAATTAAATTCCTAATCTTTGAACAGTTCCATGAAGGAAATAAATCAATAGGAATAAAATTAATTCCAATTAATTCTTTTCCTATTCCATGAGAGTTTCCTAAAAGGAAAGTACTCAAATAGGAAAACCGAATTAATTTTTGGAAAGTGAATATCGGTAGAAGTGGCATGGGTTGGGAGATCCCCATACCACCATCGACTACGCGCCCGAAGACACGCAGCCCGCCCCCAGCCGAAGTCCCCCACGAGTCGGATCCACGAACGCGAACCACCTCACGAGCCGGGGCCCGACCGAACGCCCAGCGAGGCCCGAAGGCCGCGTGCGCCCAGCCGAGCCCCCGCGAGGGGCTCGCGATCGTCTACGGACGATCGCTGGGATCGCTACGAGCGATCCCTGGGGCTGCTCGTAGCAGCCCCGCAGCGAGTCGCGTGACTCGCTGCTCGCGAGGGCCGAGCCCCGTACGCATCCGCTGCGGGCGAACCCGCAGCACGTACGGGGTCGCTGCGGGTGAACCCGCAGCTTACCCGCGATCGATCCGAGGATCGATCGCACCCCTCGGCTCCAGCCGAGGGTCCCTCGCGCCATGCGCCTCCGACGAGGGGGCCGGCGGATCCTCTCGCCGTGGCACCAGCCCACGGCGGATCCCCGACGATCGAACCCTAGGTTCGATCGTGTGCCCCGGCGACCAGCCGGGGCTCCCTCTCTCGTCGCGCGTCCGGCGGTCCGAACCCTAGGGTTCGACCGTCGCGTTCGATCCTCGCCGGGGATCTCGAATCCCCGTCCCCGAGGTTTGTCGTTTTTCCGGATCGTGCGTTCATGTATATATCACAATTAATACGCACAAATAATCATAGAAGGGGTTTCTCGATTATATTACCTGGATTCGTTGTATGGAGAAACGAATCCAATTGACGACCTTGCGATCTTCCTACGTATTCCTCGCACTTCGTCCGAACGTCGTGTGGGCGACGATCTATCGAACTCTTATGGATCTTCCTCACTCTCAAGACTTTATGATTGGCGTAGGTCAATTATTATGTGTTGTGAAAAGTGAAGACCATGTAGTGCTTATATAGGCTACGTAGGGGATTATAAGGAGACTAAATATTGGGCTTCTAAATATTGAAGATTAAATTGGGTCCAACCCAAATCCATTAATCCTTATCAATATTAAATTTTATTTATTTTCCACTATATAAATAAAATTGCACTCCCAATATTAATCCATATTATATCAAATAATATTTCTCCGATTAGTATTATTTATTCCGTGTATTTAAGATTTAAATATCCGTGAATAAATTTATTTATTGCTCAATAAATAATATTCATATCTTATATCCGAGACTAGTACCGTTCAACCTTTATTATTGTGCGGAACGAATCCACTCATGAGGTTTACACAATAATTCCTTATGAACTCATCTCGGGAAATTTTATCAACCCTTCCGGGATACACTTTCCCGTCAAGTATTCACGGCATGTCATATATAAAATATAGCGACCCAATTTTACCGATAATTAACCCAATAATAAAATCGGTTAATTCCTTTGGAAAATCAAAGTCTCTAATATTAAATATACACACCCGCAATAATATCGGGGATTAAGAATAAAATACTCCGAGATTTAAATTGATTATCCAAGGCAATCCTAATCAATAAATCTCAAGTGATCCGCCCAATACACCAAGTGTACAAGTGTGATAAAATAATTAAGATAAATTATTTTCTCTCTCACACAACGACTATACCGATGGATTGGTCCGTGTCCATCTAGGTCGTGAGCAACTGTTCGATTAAATACGAGTAACCGATAGTATGATCTTCTGTGCGCCCATGCACACCATACTAACTACAACGTATAAAATCCAGGACTATATTTTGCATAATTAATTAATAATAATTAAATGCAAATAATTGTTTATTAATTAAATAGGTTAAATGCTATGACCGGGAGTTTACCGATACTTAAATCTAGACATTAAGTACACAACTCCAACAGGAGGAGCCCCGCCTTCACGGCGGGTGGGGTGCGGCACCAGCCCGCGCCCCCGCGATCGATTCTTGTGATCGATCGCTAGCCCTCGGCCCAGCCGAGGGTTTCTTCCTCCGCGTGCCGCCAAACCCTAGCGGGCGATCCCGCGGTCCGGTGGCTTCGCCACCACCGCGTGATCGTTCGTCTAATCCGGGTTCGACTTTCGGATCTTTGTTCTACGGTATTTTCAATAAATTCAAATCAAAATAATATCAAAGATGTTTAGATATTATACCTTCGATTAGTTGTTCGGAGAAACGAAATCAAACACCTTTGAATCTTCCCACGTATTCCTTGCACTCCGTTCGAACGTCGGGTGGACGACGATCTATCGAACTCCTATGGATCTCCTTCAACTCTCTAGAACTATCAAATAATGATATTCTTGTCTTATGATTTATGAAGGCCATGTAGTGTTTTTATAGGCTACGTAGGGGATCTAAAGGAGGTGGAATATTGGGCTCCTAATATTGATGATTAAATTGAGCCCAGCCCAAATCTATTAATCCTTATCAATATTAATTTTATTTATTTTCCACTATATAAATAAAATTGCACTCCCAATATTTACCCATATTATATCGAATAATATTTCTCCGGTTAGTATTATTTATTCCGTGTATTTAAGATTTAAATATCCATGAATAAAATTTATTTATTGCTTAATAAATTTATTCATCTCTTATAACCGAGAATAGTACCACTCAACCTTATTTATTATGCGGGAACAAATCCACTCGCGAGGTTTACATAATAAATCCTTATGAGCTCATCTCGGGGATATTATCAACCCTTCCGGGATACACTGTCCCTTCAAGAATTCACGGTATGTCATATATAAAATATAGTGACCCAACTCAACCGGTAATTAACCCAATAATTAAATCGGTTAATTCCTTTGGAAAATCAAAGTCACTTATATTAAATATATACACCCGCAATAATTTAGGGGATTAAGAATAAAATACTCCGAGACTTAAATCAATTATCACAGAGCAATCCTAATTGATAAGTCTCAAGCGATCCGCTCAATACACCAAGTGTACAAGTGTGATAAAATAATTAAGACAAATTATTTTCTCTCTCACACAACGACTATACCGATGGATTGGTCCGTGTCTATCTAGGTCGTGAGCAACTGTTCGATTAAATACGAGTAACCGATAGTATGATCTTCTGTGTGACGGCGCACACCATACTAACTACAACATATATAATCTAGGACTATAATTTGCATATATTTAATTAATAATTAATTAAAAGCAAATGAATGTTTATTATTAATAGGTAAATGAAAGTGTACAAGGAGTTCAGAATACTCAAATCTAGACATTAAGTATACTACTCCAACACTTAGCTTGGTGGCACAGGAGAATTTACATCTTCAGCAAATGGATGTAAAGACCGCATTTCTTCACGGGGATCTGGATGAAGAAATATACATGAAGCAACCGGAGGGTTTCGAAGTCCGAGGAAAGGAGAAGCTGGTGTGTAAGCTTCAGAAGAGCTTGTATGGGTTGAAGCAAGCTACAATGCAGTGGTACAAGAAGTTCGACATGTTCATGAAGCGGGTCGAATTCACGCGGTGCGAGGCGGACCACTGCTGCTATTTCAAGAAACTCGGAGGTACCTACATAATTTTGCTTCTTTATGTAGATGATATGCTGATAGTCGGGGCGAGCTTGGAGGAGATTGACAAGCTCAAGAAGAGTCTATCGAGGGAGTTCTCTATGAAGGATTTGGGTGCTGCCAAACAAATCCTGGGGATGAGAATTACGAGAAGCAAGGATGGTCTTGAGTTGTCTCAAGAGGAGTACCTGAAGAAGGTACTAGCACGGTTTAGCATGGAGGATGCGAAACCCGTGAGCACTCCTTTGGCCAGTCACTTCCGTTTGTCAAAGGAGGACTCGCCGACGAGCGAGAAGGAGCTAGCGCATATGGATAAGGTCCCTTACGCCTCCGCGATTGGGAGCCTTATGTATGCCATGGTGTGCACGAGGCCTGACATTGCCCATGCAGTGGGAGTTGTCAGCCGGTTTATGAGTAATCCGGGGAAGCAACATTGGGAAGCCGTCAAGTGGATCTTTCGATACTTGAGAGGGACTTCCGGTTTTGTTTTGAGGTTCCGAAAATCAGATTCGGGGTTACTTGGGTTCGTGGACGCAGACAACGGAGGTGATGTGGATAGTAGGAAGAGCACTACTGGGTACGTGTACACTTTCGGGGGTACCGCGATAAGCTGGGTGTCGAGGTTGCAGAAGATCGTAGCACTATCTAGTTGCGAGGCGGAGTACTTCGCTGTGACGGAAGCCGCGAAGGAGATGATGTGGCTACAGGCATTCCTTCTAGAGCTGAGGCAAGATCACTCGGGGAGTATCTTGTATTCCGACAGTCAGAGCGCCATTCACTTGGCGAAGAATCCGGTGTACCATGCTCGAACGAAGCATATCCAGCTGAGATATCACTTCATTCGATCGGCCGTGGAGGAAGGCGTCTTGGTGTTGGAGAAGATTTTTGGGAGTAAGAATCCGGCCGACATGTTTACGAAGGTAGTACCGTGTGACAAGTTGAGGTTGTGTTCAACCTCGGTTGGTCTTCTGGGATGAGGACCGGGGACGCCGCTGCAATGGGAAGAGAAGATAGGGGGCTGTGAATTTACTTCAAGTGGGAGATTGTTGAGTGTGAAGTGCATTCAAGCCGGAGTCGCCGGAAACGATCGTCGGAGACGATCGAAGAAGACGACGGAGAAGACGATCGAAGCGGGAGTCGAGGCTGAAGATCTGGCCTGGTGTCGGCCGACACCAGGCCCCGTCGGACGACAAAGAAGCTTCTCGAGCTTCTGTGGAACACGCATCTCAGCCCGAGGTGAAACACGCAATTCGTGTTGAAGGTGTCGGCCGACACCCATTCTTGTCGGCCGACAAGTGGGGGCTTCTACGCAGAAGCGGGATTTTTTCCCCAATTGTTTTCCCTCCCCTATATATATGAACTCTATGCGTGTTTAATAGGGTTAACACCTCCAGGAACTCTAGAAGCAATTATAGCATTACAAAGTCGTGTAATCAAGTCCTATAATCGTTCTAGTGAATCTCGTGTCTCCTTTAATTTCCGTATTTTTCAGGAGGGGAATTCGGACGCGAATTTCCCAACTAACAAAATAGCCTAAAACAAAAATAAAATTAAAAAAAGTTTAAAATGTCATAAATAAAATGAAAAAAACTCAAAAAATATTGCGAAAATAAATAAAAAGCAATAGTAAAAAAATAGCACATTTATGAAAATAAAATTATTAAAATACAAATTTATACAAATATCAACAGCAACAATGGTATATCCGGTGGCATACATTTAATTTTGGGGTCATACATTTAATTTTAAAATATCCGAATAAAAGAGAGAAAAAAAGAGAAAATATAATTGTATAATTGAATGATAAAGTATTTATTTATGTGTATATATTAGATAGAAATGACAAAGCTGTGAGGTGTATTGTGTAATTGGAAGAAGTAGTTTAAACCTTGTTTCAAAAAACATAAACAAATAAAAAAAATAGTTTAAAGCGCAAATAAAATTAAAAAAAGTTAAAAATGTCTCAAATAAAATGAAAAAACTCAAAAAATATTAATAAAAATAGCACATATGATATAAATGGCCAAATAAAATGAATAAAAATATAAATGTATACAAATATCACATGCGCACAAAAAATAAAATGAAAAAACTCAAAAAATATTACAAAAATAAAATAAAAAAGAATAGTAAAAAAATAGCACATATGATATAAATGGCCAAATAAAATGAATAAAAAAATAAATGTATAAAAATATCACATGCGCACAAAAAATAAAAAAAAAATTAAAAAAAAAATTAAATAAAAAAAATAACAAATAATGTTGGAGATAATTAACAATCCTCGTATACCCATCATTTTTGGAAAACCTACTATTGGCCTAACTCGTTCCACACCTTTCCTCCATCCTAGAAAATCGGTACACAAAACGAAATACTTCTTTTTTTTCTCGGAGTCATTATCATCTACAATGGTTTTGGGTGATATTTGTAAAGCCCAAGCTTATACCTTTTTGTTCTCAATGCAGAAGAGTACTCATCAGCCGAGCTTGATCAACTCCCGTTTTGTATACCTTTTTGTTCTCAAAGCAGAAGAGTAGTCATCAGCCGAAGACAAGTCTTTCCTGACATCATCGTGCTTGTTGGCTCTTTCCTCTACTTCCGATCTGCAGGGTTCAATAATACGATGGTTTCTCTGGATTTTTATATTTTGATGGTTTCCTTGTCTTCATTGATATGTCGAGGATGTGATCAATCTAAATGCTGCTTGTTTCTTTTCTAGAGAAAAGAGTTTCTGCTTGTCTACGGGAAGTCTTGGCAATTGAGTCTTGGATTTTGTTCCAAAGGTTGAGAAGTCTTGGCAATTGAGTCTTAAATTTTGTTCCAGAGGTTGAAATAAACAGAGGATACTGAAAAGTTGTGTTCATTCCGTCAAATTAAAAATAGTGCATTGCCAACTAAAATACCTAAAATAAAAAACAAAAGTAAAATAATTCTTGTTCCGCAAATAAAATAAAAAATAAAAAATAAAAATAGAGCAAATAAATAACGCAAATAAAATAAAAAATAAAAAATAGAGCAAATAAATAAAAGAAAATGAAAAAATAGCGCAAATAAAAAAAAACATATGAACAAAATTACTTCCGAATTTAAAATAAAAAAATAAAAGTAAAACAAATAAAATAAAAAGCAAATAAATGAAAAAACAAAAGTTAAAAAAATAGTGGAAACGGAAAAAAAAAAAAAAAGTATCTCAAGTACAATTTATGCTAAAAACTTTCAGCTTCACTTGTCCCAATATTATAAATAATACTCTTCCCAATCTAAAAAAAGAAAAATAAAGCTTGAAATTAAAGAGAAAACTGAAAACTTGTTTATTTACCCAACTAAAAAAATAGAGCATTGCCAAATAAAAAAAAAATAGAGCAAATAAATGAAAAGTGAAAAAATAGCTCAAATAAAAATAAAATAACATTATATGAATTATAATGAAAAAACAAAAGTGAAACAAATAAAATAAAAATAAAAAATAGAGCAAATAAATGAAAAAAACAAAAGTTCAAAAAATAATTAAAATGCAAATAAAAAAGAAAACAAAATTTATGTACTTCAAAAAATACCACCACCACCACCACCACCACCACCACCACCACCACCACCACCACCACCACCACCACCACCACCACCACCACCGAACCCGACAAATTGTGGAGTATGAAATGTGGGAAATGCTTTAAATGGAGATTAATCCCAACCAAGAAGAGTACAAAGAAATTTAAAGGAACTTTCTAGAGATCAACCCTTTATTTTCTCCACGAAGCTGTTCGGGCGCTTCTTGCCAAGACTCACTCGACATCGTGTACAACAAGTCCCACACTTGGGTCATTGACAAGCCCAACCTTTCGAAAAATCTTTTGGGCTACAAGAAGTCAATGGTAATGCTTAAAGATTGCTCGAAAATTGATTGCTATTACACTACCCCTATAGAAAATTGATTTCTATCCATCAAAATTTTTACCTTCACATGTCCCAAGATTATGAATGATACTCTTCCAAGTCCCAAGGTTATGATGTATGATACTTTTTGGGCAATGAAGACAATTAATAATGCTTGAAATGAAAGAAAAGTGAAAAAATTGTACATTCACTACCCAACTTAAAAAATAGAGCATTGTTAACTAAAATAATTAAAATAAAAATAAAAAAATGAAAAAATTGTTGTAGGGCAAATAAAAATAAAAAATAGCGCAAGTAAATGTAAAAACAAAAGTAAAAAAATAGTGGAAACGCAAATAAAAAAGAAACGAAAATATATGCGTTTCAAATAATACAAAAACTACCACCAGTGGAGTTTGCAATGTGAAAAATGCTCTAAATAGATTTTAATCTCAACCCAAGAAGAGTACTAAGAAATTAGAAGGAACTTCTTAGAGAAACCCTTTGTATTCTCCACAAAGGCCTCTTGCCAAAACCTACTTTGTACATCAAGTATCACACTTGGGTCATTGACAAGCACAACCTTCCAAAAACCCCTTTGGGGTTCAAGAGCCAAATGGTTATGCGCAAAGATTGATGATACTCTCCCGACAATAAAGACAAAAAAGCTTGAAATGAACAAATTGTTGTAGTGCAAATAAAAATAAAAAATAGCGTAAATAAATGAAAAAACAAAACTAAAAAAATATCTCAAATAAATGAAAAAACAAAAATGAAAAAACAAAAACAAATAGCTCAAATAAAAGAAAAAACAAAAATGAAAAATAGCTCAAACAAATAAAAATGGATCAAATAAATGAAAAATAAAAAAAATAGTGCAAATAAAAATAATGCACAAATTAAATACAAACACATAACAAATTAAAAGATAGATTTTGTTCTAGAGTTTGAAATAAACTGAGAACACTGAAAAGTTATGTCCATTCAGCCAAATTAAAAATAGATCATTGCTCACCAAAATAACTAAAATAAAAAACAAATGATTAATAGCTCTATATAAGAATAAATGATTAATATATAATAAAAATATTTATTAATGACGTTTTTATTTATTAAAATCAATAACATGTTTAAGATGACTTGAAATATTTATGAAAATCAATAACATATAGTATATGATCAAAGTTTATAACCCTTAGATTAATTAATATTTTATTCAATTTGTATGTTTAACACAATTTTTACACATGTATGTTCAAAATTTATTATTCAAAACTATTAAATTGATTTTGTGAATTTAGAGATAGATAATATTGTATGTATATTATTTTTATATTTATATTGTTTTTTTATAAAAAAAAATTATTTTTATTTTGTAAAACTCTATATAAGAATAATTCTTTATAGTAATAACGGAGTTTCTACTGTAGTACTGCAAATAAAATAAAAAATAAAAAATATAGCAATAAATGAAAAGGTGGAGAAATTGGCAAATAAAAATAAATTAACATGATATGAAAAAAAATACTTTCGAATTTATAATGAAAAAATAAAAGCGAAACAAATAAAATAAAAATAAAAAATAGAGCAAATAAATGAAAAAATAAAAGTTCAAAAAATAATGAAAATGCAAATAAAAAAGCAAACAAAATGTATGCACTTCAAAAAATACAAACATCACCACCACCACCACCACCACCACCACCACCACCACCACCACCACCACCACCTCCGTGTTGCAATTTAGTGCAGACTTCAACTTATTCAAGTTGATTAAATCAAAATCTGGTAGAGAGTATTTAATAGTTTGATTAAGTCGTTATTTTGTTTTAGTTGAGTTATTAATTTGTTACAAATAAGATGGAGTGCTTCCTTACTTTTAGGAATAAAGTTGAAGTGTCGTAGTATAAATATCTCTTCTGTACGAGTTCAGCACTTAATTCATTTTTTTCATGTTCATTGAGTAATAAAGCCTGGTTCTTTCCTTTTGTTTCTATATAAGCTTGGTTTTCTCTCTTTGAAATTACGTCTTCGATGTAGGATATCAACTTTTCGTGAAGTCGTTCTTAAACACTGATACTTCAGCACCTCTATTCTCACACACTCAACACTTGTTTGCTTCTGATGTCATTAGGTATGTGATGTGTGTTCGAACTCAGCAAATGTAAAGTAACATACTTAAGACAAAGTTATGTAATAGTTTCATTTTATTGATAAACAAAACTAACTATTACACTTGTGGAGAAAGGTAGACGGAATGATCAAGAGTCGTATCCCAAGTGACGTAGCACTCCAACGAACTAATGATCTAGTACTATATCACCTAGAGCTAAATCGCATAACTCTACTATCGGTGCACAGCACAAAACAACTACCAAAACTCTAAAGGCAGAAAGCCGTAAACAACTAACGTTGATACTCGGATATCGGATTTCGTTCTTTCAAAATCGTTAACTTGATAAGTCGAACTCCATGGCTATATATAGGAGAGCCGCACATGTGAAGCAATGGAATGGAGCCATCTGATTGGCCACATGCTTGGCTGACCTCATATTTCCATGTGTGACATCACTTTTTGGAATCTTCGATTCTTTATTCTTGGAATCTTGAATCTTCGATTCTTGAATCTTCGAATCTTGAATCTTCGATTTCTTTAACTTCAGACTTCAACATTATCTTGACTCCGTCGATCTCAATACTTCATCTTCAACTTCATCGTGATGAACACTCGTCATTGAGGCTTCAGTACTTCATCGTCTTCACGGTCGTCGATATAGTTGAAGTAGTAAACAACATTCACTTATCATCAACACTTGAACGTCGATAGACATCACTTGCACTTGACGTTGATGATAGGACGTTACACTCTCAGCATGAGATGGTGATCACAGAGTGAAGTGTCACGGCGTGCCCCAATAGGCGCAAGTGCTGGAGCAGGTGATGTTGGCGCTAGCGCCAGCTGAAGCAGATGCCGGGACAGGTGAGATTGGCGCTAGCGCCAGATGGTGCTGATGTTTGACGAGGTGTTGTTGGCGCTAGCGCCATAAGGTGGTGATGCTGGACCATGGTGAGTTGGCGCTAGCTCCGGTTGGCTCTGATGGAGTGATGCTGATGAGCATCAGTTGGCGCAAGGTATTGATGTGCAAGGTCGTGCGCCAATCAGCTCAGGTGATGATCCTTGATAGTCTTAACTTCATCGTTCCATATCACCAAGTTATAAGTCTTGCATCCATTCACCTCAACACCTGAAAACAAAAATAAACAACAAACACATGTTGTCGACAAAACTTACATCTACAATCTCCCCCTTTTTGTCACAACTCATGTGTACAAGAGTTATCATAAGGAGATGCAAGTTATCTCCCCCTCAAGAGATACAATTAATATAGACTAAGTAAAAATAAAAAACAATCATACATTCAACCAAGTAGATCAAGCATAGAGATATGAAAACCAAAATACTTAGTCGAATATTCAAAACGAAATCATTCAAAGATGTTCATCAAAACAAATATGAAAAACATGCATGGTGGAAAATAGTTCGAGTCTTATGCATGCAACGATGAAATATGAAAAACAGAAATATTCAAGAGTTAAACAAAATAAGATAATCAAGCATCACTGAGATGCAAAGTCTGAGCCCTTGGGTGATCCAGCTGGAGTAGGCGAGCGCAGAGGAGTGGTAGGTGGTGAAGCATCACCAGACTTAGCTTCATCATCATCATCAGCTTCAGTGCCATCACCTTTGTCTTCCTCCACTTCAGCTTCATCAGAGTCTGACTTATAGTCTTTCTCTAGAGTTTCGTAGAAGCCAAACTCATCTTCACCGATCCTGATCCTCCCATCATCATCAGTCTCTCCTTCAACATCAACATCTTCATCTTTCAAACCGTCAGACGGCATCGCGCGCGATACCTCTGGATGTGTGAAACCTTCAAAATCAACCTTTCCCTTCCCTTTCCTTATCATATCAAAAACTTCATCAGCCATCATCTCATGTACACCTTCATCATCGGTGTCAACCACAACGTGCTTGGACTTAGCTAGATCAGCTATTGCCTCCTTGATCCCATCATTGATCAGCTGAAACATGAATGTATCAGTCAAACCTTTGCTAGATGATCCAGCACCTCCTAACCCTCCCCCTTGATGGGTCATCTGGTGAAGGTAGGTAAAGGCATCCTTCTGACCACGCTGAGCTTCGATCATCTCAGCATAGGAAATTGCATGAGCCTCCTGCTTACTTTCCAAACGTTGTGTTGTAGTGAAACAACGATGAATAGCAACAGAGGGAACGATGGATCGATAGTTGTTCATCGGATGATAAGGATTTTCGTGTGGCGGCACACCAGACCGTGGACCAAACTCCCGAGGAACCACATTCTCACGTCTTTCTTCTTTCTTCTTCTCCCCAGCTAGCCCCTCAAGTCTGTCTTCCTCAGTTATATCTTCAATGATAACAGTATCAGCCTTCTGTCGCTTAGCACTCACAAGTTCAAGTTTCGGAGCAGCAGCACGCTTCTTCGAAGACTTCGGAGAAGGAGGTGGAGTGATAGGGTCAGGGATTTCCTCTCTCTTAGCAAACTTAGTCCAGGGGAAGTCCATCACTCTCTTCTTCAGAAAGGTAGGAGTAATGTTAACATGACAATTTTTCTTTGTCTTCCTTTCTGTTTCAGTCATCCCCTTGAAACCTTGTTCTACCAGAATGCCGTAGATGAGACAGGGATGAGTAAGGTGCAGACGTCTCCCTTCGTCTAGATCACGCTGTAGTGCGAGAGTAGAGTCTGTTGCCTTAACAACGCGACATATATCATGAAAAATGATCTCCCTGAGATCAACCTGTTCACCGCAGCCGAGGCGGAAGAGTATGTGCATTAGTTTTGGAGAAAGATAATTCTCATCTTGATTAGCAACTGCCCAGTTCGTCATGCCGAGACGATGAAGTGTGCCATAGAAGGCCGACAACTTTGAGGGCAGAGGAAAAATCGACTTCGCCTTTCCTTGAGTCAGAAAAGACCCAATCTCCATCGCGTTCATCCTATCATCATCAGAGGGCGTCACCCAGGAACTCTCAACCTCTAGTCGCTTCAGATAGTTGTTAATGTTGAGTGGGCGAAAGACATAGAGTTTGTTCCTGAAAACAAAACGACCGTACATCCTGCTTGTCGGATCAGCAAACTCAGAAGTCAGGTTAGCATAGAACTTGTATATGATTGGATAAGAGAAGTGATAAGGCTTAGTCACGTAGTCCATCAAGTGCATAGCTTCCAAGAATTTCGAGACTCCTGTTTTCTCGTAGTCAGCCGGGCGGATGTTGCGATCAGCGAGAATAGGCAGTCCTTCAATGAACGTGAAACGACGTTCAGCAGCATAAGTGAAAAAATCTGGTTTGTAAGCAGGACCACAATCCTCAACCAAGAGATAGTATTCGGGTTCAGCAGTGGCTCCAGTCGAGCCAGACGTAGTTGGGTGCAGTGGTGGCTTTAAGACAAGAGATAGTGACTTCTCTCCATCACCGGAGCCAGAATTCTTCTTCTTCTTACTGTCATCAGAGACAGTGGAACCAGCAGGTTTGACAACTTTCTTAGGATCAACCACCTTCTTAGGTTCAACAACACCAGAGAGAGAAGGTTTAGATTTCTTGGTTTCAGCAGCAACGTCAGATGACGTTGGTTTCTTTGATGAGCCACCAGGGCCAGAGATAGTCGACTTAACGACATCAGCAGTAGAGGGATCTTTCACAATCTTTACTCCATCAACGGTCATAACTCCATCTGCATCCAACTTCCTATATTCAGTAGGAGACACAACTCCCTTAAAGCAACGCATGAAGTTCGAGGGATACTTCGGATCCTTAGTGTTCGGAGATTGATCAGTCTTAGTACTCTTCCCACCACTACGGGACACAGAGTGTGCCGGCTTCACAGGTTTGGTCAGATCGACCGAAGGTGATTCAGACTTGGACTTGCTGCCCCTGCTGTCCATCTTGTCCATGTGTTTCTGTAAGGCATGTAGTGCCTTCTTCTTAGAGTTAGGAGAAGCCTCTCGCCAGGCGGTAGTCAACTCAGCAAGAACCTCCTTGTCGAGTTCCGCAAACATGTTGCCTTCAGATGAAGTCATAGCAAGATAGTACGAGAGTAGCGAGATAGGAATTCTAAGAACCTAAGTAAAATCACTGACGCCTGATGCGTGAAGCAAGAGTAAGAACGTCGAACGCCAGCAAGGTGTCACAGTCTTGGCGCCAGCGCCTAGAGGCGCAGATCGCGACCCCCCCAACTTGGCGCTAGCGCCAGTTGGCATGACCCGGATTAGCGCAAATTTGCGCAAGCGCCAATTGGCGCTGAAGATGGGGCATGTGACGCCTATGTCAATCACGTCATGAGATATTAAGTCCACCAGGTGCTGCTACACTCATCGTATGCCTTTTCGGTTGAACTCCACGAGACGCTGAACATGAACTACAAGAGTACATATCAAAACAACACATCCCGAGTTAGTATTCAAACGTTCAACACACTGCAAACATTCAAACAGATTTTAGTGGAGATTCAAGCGGTGATACGAGGCAGTGAAGAGCAAATATTTTCCCCAAAAAAAAATTGCACTTATCATCAATCTCCAAATCAAAAGTATCACACAAGATGAATAAAACTTTGAGGTATAATGAAATAACTCTCGAAGTAAAAACCTGTGAAACGGACCGAAGTATGTTGAAATAAGTTTAATTTGTCCTTCGTCGCAATCACGAGAATACAATCGTGTTTCATCGGAACATATATGGTGAGTTAACACCGCACAAGAGATTTTAATTCATGAGTGCAAGGTGAACTTTTAAGGCACTCCACTTGGGACTAGCTTTGCTACAATCAGAGGGGAGCCGGCGGACAATTGATCCGGCGTCCTCCAGACGAGTGTTAGCTTTATATGATATGCAACAGATGCTCATTACAGCAGCCAGAGGGGAGCAAGGATCATCCTGCTTCTCCGAAGTGTGATGGGAGAGCATCTTAGATTATAGCGTCCATGTGTTACCTTTCGAAGAGGGGAGCCGGCGGACAAATGATCCGGCGTCCTCCGTTACTTGGTATTATGGATCTATGCAAATGATAGCTATGGGAGTTATATGTCAAGTTCACATGTTTGCACTCAGAGGAATAAATACACTTGGGTCCGAAGACTAAAGCGGCCTCGAATCCATGTTCATCTTATTAGATTAATCCACGAAGATTCATAGTGCGTATTCAGAAGTAAAGAAAACAATCTTTCAGACTTCAAAATTTTTCGTGAACTCTTAGAGAGAACACATGTAGAGAGAATTTCTTAAGTTTTTAAATCTCTCAAAGTCAAGAGGTTTGGTGAAGATGTCAGCGAGCTGTTTTTCTGTTGAAATATGATGTAGACTGACTATATCACGATCAACCAAATCTCTAATGAAATGATGTCGAATGTCGATGTGTTTAGTGCGAGAATGCTGAACAGGATTTTCCCTGATTTTGATAGCACTTTGGTTATCACAGTACATCACCAAGGGAGCACTCTCGATAAGATAATCATCCAACATCTGCTTTAGCCAAAGCAATTGAGTGCAGCAACTCCCGACTGCAACATACTCAGACTCAGCTGTTGATAGAGCGATGCAATTTTGCTTCCGACTATGCCATGACACTATATTGTTGCCAAGGAAGCAGCAGCATCCAGAAGTGCTCTTTCGTTCATCATTTTCACTCGCCCAATCCGCATCGGAGTAGCCGACGAGATTTGATGTAGTGTCACATGCATACCAAAGACCGAGATCAGAAGTTCCAGAGATGTAGCGGAGTATCCGTTTCACAGCTCGTAGATGGTCCTCCTTTGGATCAGCTTGATACCTAGCACACATACAAACACTAAACATTATGTAAGGGCGTGTAGCAGTTAAATAAAGTAAACTCCCAATCATAGAATGATAAAGAGTTTGATCAACACTTCGACTTTTAGTCGACATAGATAACTTGTTCGGTTGTCGCCATAGAAGGTCTCCTCATAATCGATTCCCTCTTTCTGAGTATATCCTTTCGCAACAAGCCGAGCTTTAAAGGTTTCAACCTTTCCGTCAGATCCTCTCTTTCTCTTGTAGACCCATTTACACCCAATTGGCTTTACGCCGCTTGGTGGTTCTACAAGATCCCAGACTTTATTAGAATCCATAGATTCAATTTCGGATTTCATCGCTTTCTTCCAAGAAGGCGCATCTATATCTTGTACCGCCTCATCATAGGTCCAGGGATCGATTTCATGAACTCCAGGTCCAGAGTCCGAAGACTCACCCAGTCCAATCCATCGGTCTGGTTGCTTAACAACCCTCCCACTACGACGGCGTTCCGGTGTATTAACAGTGACAGTAGGTGCAGGTTCTAGTGGTGTATCACTACTCGGTTCGGCTGTATCTAGGTCTTCCTTGTTTCCTCTCAACTCATCAAGTATAATGTCACTCTTGTGCTTGTGGTCCATGACATAGTCTTCCTCTAAGAACCGAGCGTTAGTACTTATAACGATCTTCTGGTCCGTAGGACTATAGAACATGCCACCCTTAGTTCCTCTAGGATATCCTATAAACAACCGCACTTCAGTACGAGGTTCTAATTTATCGGCACCTACCTTCAACACATGTGCAGGGCACCCCCAGATCCGAACGTGTCTTAAGCTAGGCTTGCGCCCGCTCCATCGTTCCATGGGTGTTGAAGGAACCGTTTTTGATGGAACCAAGTTTAGAATGTGCGCTGCCGTTTCTAAGGCATATCCCCAGAACATGATAGGTAAGTCCGAGTAACTCATCATTGATCGCACCATTTCCATAAGAGTCCTATTCCTTCTTTCCGACACACCATTCTGCTGGGGAGTATATGGTGATGTCATTTGGGAATCAATCCCATTCTCTGCCAAGTATGCCTTGAATTCTCCAGACAGGTACTCGCCTCCGCGATCAGATCGCAGGCATTTAATGGATTTACCTTGAAGGTTCTCCACAAGAGCCTTGAATTCCTTGAACTTGTCAAAGGACTCGCTCTTGCGGCGCATCAAGTATACAAATCCATACCTTGAGTAATCATCAGTGAAAGTGATGAAGTACTCGTACCCTCCCCTTGCCTGAGTAGATATAGGTCCGCATACATCAGAGTGAATCAAATCCAATACTTGTTCAGCTCTATGTCCTTTACCAGAAAAAGAACGCTTGGTCATTTTACCCTCCAAACAGGATTCGCAGGTTGGAAGGTCCTCTCCTTCTATGCCGCTAATGAGACCATCAGCTTTCAACCTTTGAATTCTATTCGAATTAATATGACCTAGCCTTAGATGCCACAAGTATAATTGATTCATTTTAGAAGGTTCCTTTCTCTTATTGGTGTTCGTAGATGTGTTATTACTCTCGGTTAGTTGCATCGTGTTAGACTCAGGATTTAGAACATACAAATCGTCCACCAATGTACCAGAACAGATAATCTCACTATTTCTTCTTATGACCACAGAGTGATCAAAAGAAACAGAATATCCATTCATAATAAGTTTAGAAACCGAAATTAAATTCTTTCTAAAGTTGGTTACATAAAGACAATTATGTAAAACTAAAACCGTATCACTACTGAAGCGTAAGTGAACGTCTCCCACTGCAACAGCCGCCACCCTTGCAGCATTGCCCATGTAGACCACGATCTCTCCCTCTCTAAGTCTCCGGGTTTCTTGGAACCCCTGCAATGAATTGCAGACATGATCAGTGGCTCCCGTATCTACACACCAGGTGCTGGTAGATAACACCACTGATAATGTTTCAGTGACTAAGGAAAATTTCGTACCTTTAATGAGAGGACAATCAGACCTCCAGTGCCCAAACTGCTTGCATCGATAGCACTTGCCTCGCGGCTTGCTCTTCCTAATCCGTGGTTTTAAACCACTGGGTTTCTTTGCACGCTTTTCCTCTAGCCTTGCCACAAAAGCTTGTGATTTCCTTAACCTACGCACAAACTCCGCTCTCGCCGAATCCTTTTTAAGGGACTCATTGAGAGAGAATTCTGTGAGTATGTTAATCACCTCTTGTCCAGCTTCCACGCTATGTCTCAACATCATCCTGAGGTCATTTCGAATGTCCTCATCAGTTGGGACAACAGTGGATTCGGAAAGCTCAACAGTCTGAACAATGTCCAGATTTCGTTTCCAATCAGTACTATATGGAACCAGTGAGTTTTCATCTTTAAGTATATCACAAAGTGGGGTCACAGTCATTCTTAACCTATAAGCACATAAAACAAACAAACAATTTAATATCCGATATTATCTCCCTTAAATAATATCATTAAATCACTAATCACATCTAAAATCCCATCGGGTAAGGCAAGCCACGATAGTGTGGACGTTTACCCACCCAAATGATTTAGCAATTAGATTTCCTTCGGTCGTACATCATCAATAGCGTTACCTCGATGGGAGGAATACTATGAAGCGTACCTAAGTGTTAACCATCGCTCAGTACTAAGAAGTTTGTTTGAGATTCGCATATCACCGCAAGCCACGATAGTGTGGACGTTTACGTTGACACACGGATCCCTCACTCCCTCCTATAACTGTCTACATCAATCGATCTAAAGTCCCATTCAATATAGCAAGCCACGATAGTGTGGACGTTTACCATACCAAAAGACTTATACAATTGAAATCCAATTACTTGATCCATTCGATCTTGTAAATCAAGACGCGGAGAATCATAAGTGAAACTCGAAGTTTCTAACCAGTGATTCACCATGCGAGCAACCCTATCTCTCATAAATGAGGGAGCCGAGCAGACAATCGATCCATCTATCAAAGAATGGTACGAAGGTCTCTAATTTGTGTCCTCTACATGACCAAGTGGCTCTGGCTCCATTCCACTCCCCGGGGTGAGAATGAGTCGACTTGAAATCAGCTTTGGAAAGACAAATTAGGCATTGTTTGATAAACTTAATCAATGTTTCTCGTAAGAGGAATTACAAGAACTCTCCTCCAATGACTAATCTATACAAACTTCAAAAGTTTATAAAAGTCACCAAGAAAGCAGCAATGGAGACCATGGGTATGTTTCCATACCCTCTCCCACTTAGCTTTTTACAATAAAGGGATACGCTATCTAGTGCATAAAATAAACACATATAGCATGCATACATGTAATAAAGCACATAATATTATCACATAGTCAAAATAATTACTAGAATATTATTTTCCGACTATTATGGCTTTACTCCATCCCCGTACGCATCTTCTAGTCTTTAGTCTTCGTTTCTTGAATGCTCCATGTGACGAGAATATTAATCTCCAATATTTAAATCTATTTATTTTCAATTAATCCAAAAGTTACTTAATTCAAAATTAAGTCAATTGAATATATCAAAAATAAAATTAAATATTATTAATATTTTTTATTTATTTTATATTCCCTTTCTACTTCATTAAATCTCTAGAATAATCTATCCAAGACCCACTTGGAATATTCTAGATGATTTCCATAATGAAATAAGGAAATAAAATAATTTAGGACTCTTCTACTTTCCATATTAATTAGATTCCTAATCCATGAATATTTCCATAAAATAGAAATAATCAATTAGGAATCCTAATTAATTCCAAATTGATTCTTTTCCTAATCCATGAGAGTCCCCAAAAATAGGAATTCTCAAATAGGAAAAACCCGAACCAATTAGGAAAGTAAATATCCGGACGGGGATAGCACGGGGTGGGGATCCCCGCGCCACCCATCGACCGCCGCCTTCAAGCCGCCGCCGTCCAGCCCACGCGCCACCTCCCTTGGTGGCCGGCGTGGCCGAAGTGTTGGAATTCGATATCCCGGGTTATTTAAATTTGCGGAAACCAATAACCCGATCAAACCCTTCGCCGGAGATCACATGAACGTCGACTCATCCGCCGAAGTCCGGGCTTTGGAGACCACGCGCCCGAAGGCGCGCAATCCGCCCCCACCCGAACCCCCGCGAGCCGGGTTCACGCGATCGAACATCGCGTTCGATGGGGCTGCATCCGGCAGCCCCCAGCAGCAGGTCCGGCGACCTGCTGCCCGCCGTCGAGGAGCCCCCACCGTCGCGGTGGGGAGGTGACGGCACCAGCCCGTCACCGCCGGCGATCGCTCCCAGCGATCGCCCCCTCGGCCGAGGCCGAGGGTTCTCCTTCGCGCGCCGAACCCTAGGCGTGCGGTCCACGCGGTCCGGTGGCTTCGCCACCACCGCGTGGTCCCTCGTCTAATCCGGGTTCGATCCTTCGGATCTTGTTTTTCGATAATTGATCAATAAACTAGAATTAAATTGCGGAAATTTAATTCACCTTTCGATTCGTTGTGCGGAGAAACGAGATCTTATGATGACCTTGAGATCTTCCCACGTATTCCTTGCACTTGTTCGAACGTCGGGTGGGCGACGATCCTCCGAACACTATGGATCTCCTTCTCTCCTTTCTCTCTCTAGAATTGTGATCTTCAAGTTATGAGAATAGAGAAGACCATGTAGTGCTTTTATAGGCTACGTAGGGGATCTTAAGGAGGTGGAATATTGGGCTTCCAATATTAATGATTAAATTGAGCCCAAGCCCAAATCTATTAATCCATTAATATTAATTAATTCTATTTTCCACTATATAAAATTAATTGCACTCCCAATATTAAACCATATTATATCAAATAATATTTCTCCGGTAGTATTATTTATTCCGTGTATTTAAGATATAAATATCCATGAATAAAATTAATTTATTGCTAATTAATTTATTCATCTCTTATATCCGAGACTAGTACCATTCAACCTTAATTATTATGCGGAACAAATCCACCTGCAGGGTTTACATAATAATTCCTTATGAACTCATCTCGGGGATATTATCAACCCTTACGGGATACACTTTCCCGTCAAGTATTCACGGCATGCCATATATAAAATATAGTGACCCAACTTAACCGGTAATTAACCCAATAATTAAATCGGTTAATTCCTTTGGTAAATCAAAGTCACTTATATTAAATATACACACCCGCAATAGTTTCGGGGATTAAGAATAAAATACACTGAGACTTAAATCGATTATCGCCGGCAATCCTAATCGATAAATCTCAAACGATCCGCCCAATACACCAAGTGTACAAGTATGATAAAATAATTAAGATAAATTATTTTCTCTCTCACACAACGACTATACCGATGGATTGGTCCGTGTCCATCTAGGTCGTGAGCTACTGTTCGATTAAATACGAGTAACCGATAGTATGATCTTCTGTGCGCCCATGCAGCACCATACTAACTACAACGTATAAAATCCAGGACTATGATTTGCATATATTTAATTATAAATAATTAAACGCAAATAATTGTTTATTTAATTAAATAGATTAGTGGCAATGGATCGTGAGTTTCCGTTACTTAAATCTAGACATTAAGTACACAAATCCAACACGAAGCTCCCACGGCAGCCCTTTAGGGCGTGGGTCGATTGTCCTCATGGGATCGACCATGGGGCGGTCGATCCGAGCCCTTCATCCTCACGATCATCTCCTTCGTCACGCGTCTTTTTCCGGCGGTCGTTTCGGCATCGATCCAACGCAAAATAAATTACAAAATAAATTTTACACTATCCGGTATCGATTCTATACATGAAATCGACCCTATACAATTTCCGGAAAAACGAAGAACGTAATAATAAATCCTAAATTCGGTCAACCCCCGAATTTTTATTATTACAAGCATTCACCACCAAAAACGAATCTCGGCATGTCCGAGAGTTTAATCAATCCAACATTCATGACAAAATAAATTAAACGAATAATAAATTAAGCCATAATAGTCGGAATCCCTGCAAGGTAGAACAATTTTATCGAAAATACCGCGAACGTAAACCACGCTCTGATACCAATTGTTGGAATTTGATATCCCGGGCTATTAAAAATTTTGGAAAAACAATAACCCGATCAAAACCATTCGCCGGAGATCACACGAACACCGACTCATCCGCCGGAGTCCGACTTTCGGAGACCACGCGCCCGAAGACGCGCGGCCCGCCCCCAGCCGAACCCCCGCGAGCCGGGGTTCATGCGATCGCATCATGCGATCGCTGGATTGCGTCGAAGCAACCCTACGGCGAGTCCGGCGACTCGCCGTTCGCACAGGAGGGGGCGGCTCGTCCCACGAGCCGCGGCGGCGCCAGCCCGCCACCTCAGCGATCGAACCCTAGGTTCGATCGCACCCCCAGCCGAGGGCTGGGGTCCTTCGATGCGCACGCCCCCGGTCCAGCCGGGGCGCGTTTGGTTCGATCCCCGCGGGGATCCTTGAACCGCCGGCGGTCCGGTGGTTCGACCACCACCGCCCGGTTCGATCCTCGTCCGGGGTTCGTCCTCGGATCTTAGTTCTACGGTATAATCGATAAACCAAAATCGAATAATATCAAGTATAGTTTAGATATCGTACCTTTCGATTCGTTGTTCGGAGAAACGAAATCAAGATGACCTTTGAATCTTCCCACGTATTCCTTGCACTTCGTTCGAACGTCGGGTGGGCGACGATCTATCGAACTCCTATGGATCTCCTTCAACTCTCTAGAATATCAAGTGTGATAATCTTGTCTTATGATTTATGAAGGCCATGTAGTGCTTTTATAGGCTACGTAGGGGATCTAAAGGAGGTGGAATATTGGGCTTCCAATATTGAAGATTAAATTGAGCCCAATGCTCAAGTCCATTAATCCTTATCAATATTAATTAATTTATTTTCCACTATATAAATTAATTGCACTCCCAATATTAAACCATATTATATCCAAATAATATTTCTCCGGTAGTATTATTTATTCCGTGTATTTAAGATATAAATATCCATGAATAAAATTTATTTATTGCTTAATAAATTTATTCATCTCTTTTATCCGAGACTAGTACCACTCAACTTTATTTATTATGCGGAACAAATCCACTCGCGAGGTTTACATAATAAATCCTTATGAGCTCATCTCGGGGATATTATCAACCCTTCCGGGATACACTGTCCCGTCAAGAATTCACGGCATGCCATATATATAAAATATAGTGACCCAACTCAACCGGTAATTGACCTAATAATTAAATCGGTCAATTCCTTTGGAAAATCAAAGTCACATATATTAAATATACACACCCGCAATTGTATCGGGGATTAAGAATAAAATACACTGAGTCTCAAATCAATTATCGCCGAGCAAACCTAATTGATGAGTCTCAATCGATCCGCTCAATACACCAAGTGTACAAGTGTGATAAAATAATTAAGATAAATTATTTTCTCTCTCACACAACGACTATACCGATGGATTGGTCCGTGTCCATCTAGGTCGTGAGCAACTGTTCGATTAAATACGAGTAACCGATAGTATGATCTTCTGTGCGCCCATGCTTGCACCATACTAACTACAACGTATAAAATCCAGGACTATAATTTGCATATATTTAATTAACAATAATTAAAGCAAATGAATGTTCATTATAAATAGGTAAATGAAAGTGCATACAGAGTTCAGAATACTCAAATCTAGACATTAAGTATACTACTCCATCAGTTATCGGTTCCGCGATATTTTTGATAGCCCGGGACATCGATTTCCAACAACTGGTATCAGAGCGTTTGGTTTCGTGTTCATGTATGTGTTCAATTATCGTTCTACCTTCCAGGGATTTCCGGCTATCATGGTTTTAATTATTTTGTTAATTAATTATCATGATTATTCGTTTATTAAACTCTCGGACATGTCGAGATTCATTTGGTGTGGATGAATGCTTGTAATAGTAAAAATTCGGGGGTTGACCGAATTTATGATTTATTATTACGTTCTATGTTTTCCGGAAAATGTATAGGGTCGATTTCATGTATAGAATCGATACCGGAATTGTAATTTAATTTTGTAAATTAATTTTACGTTGGATCGATGCCGAGATGACCGCCGGAGAACGCGTGTGACGAAGAAGACGAAGGGGACGAAAAACCGGGGGTCGATCATCCCCATGATCGATCCCCATGAGGATCGATCGACCCTATCGAAGGGGCTGCCCGCTAGGGCTTCCGGCCACGCCGGCCACCGGCGGTGGTGGCGCGTGGGCTGGGGGCGGCGGCGGCGGTGGTCCGTGGGCGATGGCGGTCGAAGGTGGGGGTGTTGTGGGGTCTCTCAACCCATGCTACTCCTACCAAGATTCACTTTCCTAATTAATTCGGTTTTCCTATTTGAGAGTTCTTATTTTTAGGAACTCTCATGGATTAGGAAAAGAATTAATTTGGAATTAATTTATTTTCTATTAGATTATTCCTATTCTTGGGAATTTTCATTAGATGGTAATTAATTAATCTTGGAAAGTAGAAGAGTCTTAATTTATTTTATTTCCTTATTCTATTATAGAAATCTTCTAGAATATTCAAGTTTCACTTGGATAGGATTCTAGAGATTTAATAGAATTAGAAAGAAAAATAAATAAATAAAAATATTAATAATATTTAATTTTATTTTTAATATATTCGATTGACTTAATTTTCGAATTAATTAACTTTTGGATTAATTAAAAATAAATAGATTTAAATATTGGGATTAATATTCTCGTCACATGGAGCATTCAAGAACGAAGACTGAAGACTAGAAGATGCGTACGGAGATGGAATAAAGCCATGATAGTCGGAAAATAATTTTTCTAGCATTATTTTGACTATGTGATACTATGTGCTTTATTACTTGTAAGCATGCTATATGTGTTTACTTTATGCACTAGATAGCGTATCTCTTATTGTAAAAAGCTAAGTGGAAGAGGGGATGGAAACATTCCCGTGGTCTCCATTGCTGTTCTCTTGGTGACTCTTATGGACTTTTGAAGTTCGTATAGACGAGTCATTGGAGGAGAATTCTTGTAATTCCTTTTACGAGAAACATTGATCAAGTTTATCAAACAATGCCTAATTTGTCTTTCTGAAGCTGACTTCAAGTCGACTCATTCTCACCCCGGGGAGTGGAATGGAGCCAAAGCCACTTGGTCATGTGGATGACACAAATTAGAGACCTTCGTACCATCCTTTTGAAGGTGGATCGATTGTCTGCTCGGCTCCCTCATTTATGAGAGATAGGGTTGTTCGCATGGTGAATCACTGGTTAGAAACTTCGAGTTTCACTTATGATTCTCCGCGTCTTGATTTACGAGAATCCAATGGATCCAGTAATAGGATGTCAATTGTAAAAATCTTTTGGTGTAGTAAACGTCCACACTATCGTGACTTGCTGCACTAAATGGGATTTTGGAACGATTGATGTAGACAGTTATAGAAGGGAGTAAAGGATCCGTGTGTCAACGTAAACGTCCACACTATCGTGGCTTGCGGTGATATGCGAGTCCCAAACGAACTTCTTAGTACTGAGTAATGGTTTACACTTAGGTACGCTTCATAGTATCCTTCCCATCGAAGTAACGATATTGATGATGTACGACCGAAGCAAATCTATTTGCGAAATCATTTGGGTGGGTAAACGTCCACACTATCGTGGCTTGCCTTACCTGATGGGATTTTAGATGTGATTAGTAAGTTAATGATATTATTTGAGGGAGATAATATCGGACATTAAATTGATTGTTTGTTTATATGTGCTTAAAGGTTTAGAGAATAGCTATGAATCCACTTTCTGTGATACTCAAGGAGAATAAACTCACTGGTCCCAATTACATTGACTGGAAGTGAAATTTGGACATTGTCCTGACTGCCGAAGAGTACAAGTTTGTACTCTATGAAGCATGCCCTGCTGAGCCCACGGCTGCCTCAACTGATGAGGAAAGAGCAGCATATTGGAAGTGGACAAAGGCTGATGAAATGGCTAGGTGCTATATTTTGGCTTCCATGTCAAATGTACTCCAAACCCAACATGAGTCGATGGACACTGCCAAGTATATGTTGTTCAACCTCAAGGAGGTGTTTGGGCATCAAGATCGTGCGGCTAGGCAAGAAGCCATGAGAGTCCTCATGTCGACTACTCCGTCTGAAGGAACGCCCGTTGGGGAGCACGTTCTTAAGATGATGAGTTTGTTGAATGAATTGGAGGTCCTAGGAGCTCAGATTGATGGTGAGACGCAAGTCGACATCATACTCCAGTCTCTGACCCCTAGTTTTGAGCAGTTCCGTATGAGTTATAATATGGGTAAACTATCTTATACTCTTGCGCAACTCCTGACTGAACTAAAGGCGGCAGAGGGGATCTACAAAAAGGGCAAGTCTCAAGCGCTTGTAGCTACCAAGTCCAAAGGCTTGAAAGCTGTTGGAGGTAGGGGCAAGAAAAGGAAGCAAGCCTGGAAACCCAGTGGTGCCAAGAGGAATGGACCACGAGTGGGGGCTAGCAAGCCAAGGGGCAAGTGCTTCCGATGCAATAAGTCTGGACACTGGAAGTCTGAATGTCCTCTCAAAGGTACGAATTTTTCTTTAGTCGTAAAAACATAGTCAGCGATATTATCTACCAGAATTCTGGTGTGTAGATATGGAACCACTGACGGTATGTGTATTTTGAATGCAGGGGTTCCAGAAAACCCGGCGACTTAGAGAAGAAGAGTTCGAGTCTACATGGGCGAAGCTGTAGGGAAACAGCGGTTGCAGTGAAAGACATTTATCTGCTTTTAGTAGTTATAGGATTTCATTTTAAAATTTATTGCTTTATGTACCCTTTATTTTAGAAAGAACTTTTGTTCTGGTTTTCTATCATTAATGAATGGATATTTTATTTCTTTAATCATTTGATGGTTTGGATAAGAAATAATGGTGTTATCTATTCTGGTACATTAGATAGCAATATATGAATGATGAATCCTTAGTCTACCACGATGCAACAAACCGTTATATATAACTTGTTTTACTTATTAGATGTATTTCTTTGTTAATCATTATACTTGTGAATTCTTGTACTTGGTAGTATTTATTCAAATAAAATTCAAGAGATCGAAATTGATTTGATCAATTATAGTTGAAGGAATGGACCTTCCGATCTAAGAATTGAATTTGGAAGATAATACAACCAAGCAAACCTTTCTAGATAAAGGATAGAATTCGGACAAGTATTGAAATTGATTGTTAACTGATAGATGCGGAGATATGTGTAATTAGAAAGGTATGAGTAGTTCTTTCAAGAATACTCAAAGATGGATTAGAATACTTGATGTGTCATAAAAGCAAAGTGTTGTTTGGACACAAAGCTATTATGGGGAACCATCAAAGTATATCCATTAGAAGCCTGCGACTTGTTCGCGGAGGCTACCACCTATCTAAATAACACATGACATAAATCAAAGATTGGGATTAAGTCTCAAAGGACTATGTCATACACTCACGTGTAGAAATGGTGTGTCAGAAATAAGAAATGGGATTCTAATAGTAAAAGGACAAGTTTGTTCAGAACTACCTATGTTCTATGGATATTCCTGGATACAAAGGCACATTCAATGTGGTTGTAGGATATCCTAGAAGAACAAGTGATTGTATGTTCAATAGTACTATGAACCAGAAGGACGTCATCGCCCGGTTCTTAGAAGAAGACTATCAGATGAACTACAATGCCCTAACTGACGTAATACTTTAGGACAAAAGGCTGGAAACCTGCCAAACCGAGTAGTAGTACACCACCAACTGCACCTATTGTTATTACTGTTATACACCGGAACGCCATTGCAGTGGGAGGTTGTTAAGCGACCTGAGATCTTCATAAGACTAGAGGAGTTTTGAACTCTGGATCTAGTAAAGATGAAATCGATCCCTAGCTCTGCATGAGGGCGGTACTGAATCTAAATGTGCCTACTTAGAAAACAATAAAGGTTTATTGTTAAGAGGCAATATCATTTAGAGTACAAGCTTTGTTAATCCATTTATGGATTATTACAAAACTATGAATCGTGGAACTTGCGAATTGATGAGATAGTCCATTAGATGGATTCATCAAAGGGCATAGACGAGGAAGGTGTATTAGAAACGTAATGGAAACAAGGTGGTGTTTCTCGGAATTTTATGTAGATAACATTTTATCATTGGCAACAATGTAAAGATGTTGTCAGACATAAAATGATGGTTGTCTAAATAAATCAGGATATAAGATTAAGAGGAAGTTGGATCATGTTCTTAGGATCTTTTGATCTCTGGATAAGAACATTGTACTTCTTCTAGATATCTTATACGATTATGGTTTGTTTTTAAAACATGCATAATTCTGAGAAAGGTTATTGCCTTTCAGACACAGAATACATTTATCTAAAGATATGTGTTTCGAACACATGAAGGAGATAGATGAAGACTGAGCGGTTTCCTGCAATTTTGTATGGAAAGCTTAATGAATGCAATATTGAAAAACAAGAACCTGATATCAACTATGCGGCTAGTATAGTGGGAGGATATCAAGGTAATCTCAACGAGAGATATTCGGATGCTGTAAAAGTACTTTCGAAGTATTTGGTTACAAAGCAGTACGAATTCCTCTTGGATTACATTTTTCTCAGATCCCATAACAGAGAAGGACCAGTGTAAGTCGATATCAGGCTATGTGTTCACTTTGAAAGAGGTGGAACCTTAAAATGAAAGAGTGATAAGCATGATGCTTCTAGGACTCTATCATAACCGAATAGCAGCCTCAGAGGCAGCGGAAGTTTTGGTTAGGTTCCGGAATAACCTTTGGACTTGGATATGATTCTTAGTTCACCAAAGGCTATGTATATAGCGGTGCATGGTAAACTGGAAGAAGTCATAAGTTCAAAAGGGTGATGATAACACATAGAGCAAGTACCACCTGAATCGAGTCATCGTCTAGAGAGACGACGCAGTAGTCACCAAGATAACTTCAGAGCGGCAACCTAGATTGCTCATTCACATAGTACTTCTTGGAAGTAAAAATTTAAGCACGTGATGAGTATGGGAGTCGGGAGTTTGGAGGAAATGACTAGACCTTAGTACAAGTGGGAGATTGTTGGAGTTGTGTACTTAATGTCTAGATTTAAGTAACGGTAAACTCCCGGTCATAGCATTTAATCTATTTAATTAATAAACAATTGCTTGCATTTAATTATTGATAATTAAATATATGCAAATTATAGTCATGGATTCTATACGTTGTAGTTAGTATGGTGTGCGTCGTCACACAGAAGATCATACTATCGGTAACTCGTATTTAATCCAACGGTTGCTCACGACCTAGATGGACACGGACCAATCCATCGGTATAGTCGTTGTGTGAGAAAGAAAATAATTTATCTTAATTATTTTATCACACTTGTACACTTTGTGTATTGGGCGGATCGCTTGAGATTTATCGATTAGAATTGCCTTCGATAATCGATTTAAATCTCAGTGTATTTTATTCTTAATCTATGATATTATTGCGGGTGTGTATATTTAATATAAGTGACTTTGATTTTCCAAAGGAATTAACCGATTTGGATATTGGGTCAATTACCGGTAAAGTTGGTTCACTATATTTTATATATGACATGCCGTGAATACTTGACGGGAAAGTGTATCCCGTAAGGGTTGATAATATCCCTGAGATGAGTTCATAAGGAATTATTATGTAAACCCTGCAGGTGGATTTGTTCCGCATAATAATTAAGGTTGAATGGTACTATTCTCGGATATAAGAGATAAATAAATTAATTAGCAATAAATTAATTTTATTCATGGATATTTAAATCTTAAATACACGGAATAAATAATATTAACCGGAGAAATATTATTTGATATAATATGGTTTAATATTGGGAGTGCAATTAATTTATATAGTGGAAAATAAATTAATTAATATTGATGGGATTAATAGATTTGGGCTTGGGCTCAATTTAATCATCAATATTGGAAGCCCAATATTCCACCTCCTTTAGATCCCCTACGTAGCCTATAAAAGCACTACATGGTCTTCACAAATAAGAAGACAAGATTATCATACTTGATATTCTAGAGAGTTCGTGAAGGAGATCCATAAGCTTGGAGGATCGTCGCCCACCCGACGTTCAAGCTAGTGCAAGGAATACGTGGGAAGATCCAAGGGTCTTCAACTTGATTTCGTTTCTCCGCACAACGAATCAAAGGTAAAATCATAAACCCTCTTGTATGATTTTATGTGAATTAAATTGTAATACATACATGAACGCACGATCCGGGAAAACGACGAACCTCGGGGACGGGGATTCGAGATCCCCGACGAGGATCGAGAGGAGCGGCCGAACCCTATGGTTCGACCTCCGGAAACGCGCGACGGAAGGGGGCCCCGGCTGGACGCCGGGGACGCATGATCGACCCTCGTCGATCGCCGGGATGTCGCGGGCTGGTGCCGCGGCGGATCCCGGCCACCCTTGCTGCCGGCGCGTGGCGCGCGAAGCCCTCGGCTCCAGCCGAGGGGCGATCGAGCCCGTGAGCTCGATCGCGGGTGCGCTACGGGATGACCCGTAGCTGCCTCGTATGCGCTACGGGTTCACCCGTAGCAGGCGTACGGGGGCTGAACCCCGCGAGCAGCGAGCCCGTGAGCTCGCTGCGGGGGCTGCTACGAGCAGCCCCGGGGATGCCTCGTGCATCCCCAGCGATCATCCGTAGATGATAGCGAGCCCCCTCGTGGGGGCTCGGCTGGATGCTCGCGGCCCTCGGGCCTCGCTGGGTGTTCGGTCGGGCTCCGGCTCACGCGGTGGTTCGCAGTTGGTTCTCCGGCGATCGAGGATTTCGGTCGGGGTTATCGGTTCCGCAATTTTTTTGATACCCCGGGATATCGATTTCCAACAATTGGTATCAGAGCGTTTGGTTTCGTGTTCATGTATGTGTTCAATTATCGTTCTACCTTGCAGGGATTCTGACTATCATGGTTTAAATTATTTATTAATTATCATGATTATTCGTTTATTAAACTCTCGGACATGTCGAGATTCGTTTTGTGTGGATGAATGCTTGTAATAGTAAAAATTCGGGGGTTGCCCGAATTTAGGATTTATTATTATTGTTCTATGTTTTCCGGAAAATGTATAGGGTCGATTTCATGTATAGAATCGATACCGGAATTGTAATTTAATTTTGTAAATTAATTTTACGTTGGATCGATGCCGAGATGACCGCCGGAGAACACGTGTGACGAAGAAGACGAAGAGGACGAAGAAACGGGGGGGTCGATCATCCCCATGATCGATCCCCATGAGGATCGATCGACCCCACCATGGGGCTGCCCGCTAGGGCTTCCGGCCACGCTGGCCACCGGCGGTGGTGGCGCGTGGGCCGGGGGCGGCGGCGATGGTGGTCCCGGGGGGTGGTGGTCGGCGGTGGGAGTGGTGTGGGGTCTCCCAACCCATGCTACTCCTACCATGATACGACTTTCCTAATTAATTCGGCTTTCCTATTTGAGTGTTCTTATTTTTAGGAACTCTCATGGATTAGGAAAAGAATTAATTGGAATTAATTTATTTTCTTATTGAGTATTCTCTTTTATGGGAACTCTCATGGATTAAGAAAAAGAATTAATTTAGAATTAATTTATTTCCTATTTGATTATTCCTATTCTAGGGAATTTTCATTGGATGAAAATTAATTATTTATGGAAAGTAGAAGAGTCCTAATTTATTTTATTTCCTTATTCTATTATAGAAGTCTTCTAAAATATTCCAAGTCTTACTTGGGTGGAATTCTAGAGATTTAATGGAATTAGATAGGAAAATAAAAGTAAATAGAAATATTAATAATATTTAATTTTATTTTTAATATATTCGATTGACTTAATTTTGGAATTGAGTAACTTTTGGATTAATTGAAAATAAATAGATTTAAATATTGGGATTAATATTCTCGTCACATGGAGCATTCAAGAACGAAGACTGAAGACTAGAAGATGCGTACGGAGATGGAATAAAGCCATGATAGTCGGAAAAAATAATTTTCTAGCATTATTTTAACTATGTGATACTATGTGCTTTATTACTTGTATGCATGCTATATGTGTTTACTTTATGCACTAGATAGCGTATCCCTTTATTGTAAAAAGCTAAGTGGGAGAGGGGATGGAAACATTCCCATGGTCTCCATTACTGTTCTCTTGGTGACTCTTATGGACTTTCGAAGTTCGTATAGACGAGTCATTGGAGGAGAATTATTGTAATTCTTTTTACAAGAAACATTGATTAAGTTTATCAAACAATGCCTAATTTGTCTTTCTGAAGCTGACTTCAAGTCGACTCATTCTCACATCGGGGAGTGGAATGGAGCCAAAGCCACTTGGTCATGTGGATAACACAAATTAGAGACCTTCGTACCATTTCTTGAAATGGATCGATTGTCTGCTCGGCTCCCTCGTCTCATTAGAGATAGGGTTGTTCGCATGGTGAATCATTGGTTAGAAACTTCGAGTTTCACTTATGATTCCCCGCGTCTTGATTTACAAAATCGAATGGATCTTGTAATTGGGAGTCAATTATAAAAGTCTCTTGGTGTAGTAAACGTCCACACCACGTGGCTTGCTGTACTAACGGATTTTGGATTAATTGATGTAGATAGTTATAAGGAATTGTGAAGAGTTGTGAAGATGTCGTAAACGTCCACACCATGTGGCTTGCGGTGATATAGCAATTCCAAACGATTTACTTTGGTACTGAGTAATGGTTTACACTTAGATACGCGTTATAGTATCCTTCCCCACGAAGTTACACTATAATCGATGTATGACCAAAGAAAATCTAATTGCTAAATAATTTGGGTAGGTAAACGTCCACACCACGTGGCTTGCCATACCTAATGGGATTTTAGATGTAATTAGTAATTTAATGATATTATTTGAGGGAGATAATATCGGCATTAAATTGATTGTTTGTTTATATGTGCTTATAGGTTTAGAGAATAGCTATGAATCCACTTTCGTTGATACTCAAGGAGTTCAATGCACTGGTTCCATACTGTGTTGGATGGAATAAAGAATTAGACATTACTCAGACTGTAAAGGAGTACAAAGATGTACTCAGTGAAACTTGTCCTCCTAGACCTACAATTGTCTCAACTGATGAGGAAATAGCTGATTTTGAGAAGTGGGACAGTGCTCTTGCATTAGCCGCTAATCATGATATCATGCTTAAACTCAAGCTGATGTTTAGACACGATGTAAAGGTTAGAAAAGAGGCGATGAGGATACTCATAAAGGTCAGTTGCTTCGAGGAAACGCTTGAACACGTTTCTGAGATGCTAGATCTTTTAGAAGAGTTGAGACAATCGCAAGCTCTTATAGCCAAGGCCAAAGGTTTCGAACCTAAAGGCTTACATAAGGGAAAGGAGAAGAAGGCAAAGGAATCCAGTAGTCCTAAAGGACTTGGACCACGGGGTGGGATAAGGAAGCCTTCTGGCAAATATCCCCAAGGAAAGCAGTCTGAGTACTGGGGGTCTATATCTTGTCCTCTCAAAGGTACGAATTTTTCTTTAGTCGTAAAAACATAGTCAGTGGTATTATCTACCAGAAATCTGGTGTGTAGATATGGAACCACTGACGGTATGTGCATTTTTTAATGCAGGGGTTCCAGAAAACCCGGCGACTTAGAGAAGAAGAGTTCTAGTCTACATGGGCAAAGCTGTAGAGGAGGCAGCGGTTGCAGTGGAAGACATTTATCTGCTTTAGTAGTTATAGGATTTTATTTCAAAGTTTATTGCTTTATGTACCCTTTATTTTAGAAAGAACTTTGTTCTGTTTTTTCTATTATTAATGAATGGATATTTTATTTCTTTAATCATTTGATGGTTTGGATAAGAAATAATGGTGTTATTTATTCTGGTACATTAGATAGCAATATATGAATGATGATTCCTTAGTCTACCACGATGCAAAAAACCGTTATATAAGATTTAAATATAATTTATTCCGTGTATTTAAGATTTAAATATCCATGAATAAAATTAATTTATTGCTAATTAATTTATTCATCTCTTATATCCGAGACTAGTACCATTCAACCTTAATTATTTTGCGGAACGAATCCACTCATGAGGTTTACACAATAATTCCTTATGAACTCATCTCGGGGATATTATCAACCCTTCCGGGATACACTTTCCCGTCAAGTATTCACGGCATGTCATATATAAAATATAGCGACCCAATTTTACCGGTAATTAACCCAATAATTAAATCGGTTAATTCCTTTGGAAAATCAAAGTCTCTTATATTAAATATACACACCCGCAATAGTATCGGGGATTAAGAATAAAATACTCTGAGATTTAAATCAATTATCAACGGCAATCCTAATAGATAAATCTCAAGCGATTCGCCCAATACACCAAGTGTACAAGTGTGATAAAATAATTAAGATAAATTATTTTCTCTCTCACACAAAGACTATACCGATGGATTGGTCCGTGTCCATCTAGGTCGTGAGCAACTGTTTGATTGAATACGAGTAACCGATAGTATGATCTTCTGCGTGGGCCCGACACACCATACTAACTACAACGTATAAAATCCAGGACTATATTTTGCATAATTAATTAATAATAATTAAATGCAAATAATTGTTTATTAATTAAATAGGTTAAATGCTATGACCGGGAGTTTACCGATACTTAAATCTAGACATTAAGTACACAACTCCAACAAGCAACTTATCCACTTTCTGGCCAAGATTCGCTCCTACCGCTGAGTTAGACGCATCACACATAATCTCAAAGGGCAACTCCCAATTAGGTGCTACGACTACCGGGGCTGAGGTGAGCTTCTCCTTAAGAGTATTAAACGCTACTAGACAAGACTCGTCAAACTTAAACTCAACGTCTTGCCCTAGAAAACGACACAAAGGTTGGCTAATCTTAGAGAAATCCTTAATGAACCTCCTATAAAACCCGGCGTGCCCAAGGAAACTACGGATACCCTTAACATTAATGGGAGGGGGTAGTCTCTCGATGACCTCGATCTTGGCTCTATCTACCTCTATCCCCCGACTAGACACTATATGTCCTAGTACTATCCCACTAGTAACCACGACATGACTCTTCTCCCAGCTCAAGGTAAGACTACTCTCAATACACCTCTTAAGGACTCTATCGATCTTACCTAAGCAATCATCAAAGGAAGAGCCATAAACCGAAAAATCATCCATAAAGACTTCCATGAAATTACCTATCATCTCGGAGAAGATGGACATCATACACCGCTGGAAAGTTCCCGGTGCGTTGCACAAGCCGAAAGGCATCCTCCTCCAAACATAAGTACCAATGGGGCAGGTGAAATTCGTCATCTCCTGATCCTCTGGTGCTATCGCCACCTGATAGTAACCTGACAAGCCATCAAGGAAACAATAAAATGCATGTCCTGATAATTTATCAAGTAGCTGATCAATAAAAGGGAGAGGGAAATGATCCTTTCGGGTGGCGGCATTTAACTTCTGGTAGTCAATTCACATCCGCCACCCTGTAGTGATATGCGTAGGAAGGAGCTCTCCTTTCTGGTTCTCGACCACGGTGATGCCTCCCTTCTTCGGAACCACGTGAACCGGGCTAACCCATCGGCTATCGGCAACGGCATAGATCAACCCCTCATCTAGGAGCTTGTAGATCTCTGTCCTCACCACTTCCAATAAAACCGGGTTGAGTCGCCTCTGCCCATCTCACTTCGGGATCGATCCCTCCTCTAGAATTATCCGGTGCATACACACCGAGGGATCAATACCACGGATATCTCTTAGACTCCACCCAAAAGCTTTCTTGTTCTGCTTTAGTATCGCCACGAGTGCCTCTTCATCCTCGGCTCTCAAATTGGCTGAGATGATCACGGGTTTTTGTTCCCCGTCTTCCAAGAAAACATACTTGAGGTGACTAGGTAGTGGCTTCATCTCCAGTTTATTTTTCGGAGCCTCGATCTCGGCTTCCTTTGAGCTAGGTCGCACAAAAGTGGGGTCGGTCGCCTTTTCTCCGTCACCCTCAAGGACTTCGGGGCTACTCTCTTCTACGAATGCAGCTTCCACTTCGTCTTCTACATGGTCAACGAAGGAGCAATTCTCCAAATACATGGCAGCGGGAGTGGCTTTCCCCGTTCGGATGGAGAATGAGACTTTCTCACCAAGAACGGTCATCTCGAGTGCACAGTTCTTCACATCGATCACCGTGTTAGTGGTGGCCATGAATGGTCTTCCCAAGAGGATGGCATGATCACGCCCATTCTCGAGAACTTCTCCAACATCGAGTACCACGAAGTCCACGGGTACTATCAATCCACCGACCTGTTGAGGTCCTTGCCCGGGCATTAGTGGCTGGTCTTGCTTCCACGAGAATAGGGGTCATACTTCTGATTTCCCTGCTTATTGTACCCCTGCATCGCATTAATTTGTACCTTTGGACCATAGTTCTGATCCATCATCTGTGGTGGAGATGGCATGCCCTGACCACAAGTGCTAGAAAAATGGCCAATCTCCCCACATAGACTGCACGAATCCACATGATATATCTGCCTCTTAGGTTTCTCCTCAGTAGTCTGCAACATCTGAACCTTCTTTGTTAGGTCGGCAACCTTCTTCGCCAGTTGGGCATTAACACTCCCCTCGGATTTGCCATAACTACTGCTTCCCCTTGAACTCATTTGCCTAGACTCGGCTGCTAGAGATTTGAAAATCTCTGTCATCTCTTCGCTATTCCGACCACTGATGTTACCGTCGGCTGCGGTCTTCACCTCTCGCTGATCTTCTTGGTTCAAGCCCTTGTAGAAGAATGAGATGATCGACTTAGGAGTGAGGTCGTGATGCAGGCATTGCCTCAGTAGGCTCCTGAATCGCTCCCAAGCCTCATGAAAGAATTCCCCTGATTCTTGCTCGAAAGCACAAATCTGACCCCTCAAGTCAAAAGTCTTCTGCTGAGAGTAGAACCGAGTAATAAACTCCCTGTACATGTCCTTCCACGAAGTGATAGAGTCCGGCTCCAAAGATAGCATCCAATTCTTCGCCCTATCTCTCAAAGCATAGGGGATGCATTTCAAACAGAGCTGATCGTCATCCAGTGCTCCGAGGAGGAAAGCGTTCAAGGCTGTGTAGAACTCCCTGATGAAGTTAAGAGCGTCCTCATTAGCGGTTCCGGAGAACTTTGGGAGCTGAGCGAGGTGGTGAGCTTTGAGATCGTATCTCCTCGCAGCATCACCGAGGACAATACACGAGCTACCTCCATCGATTTGCAGATGCGTTGTGTCTCCAAAGAGGGGTAGCTGAGCACGGTTGTTGTTGTTGTTGTTGTTGTTGTTGTTGTTGTTGTTGTCACAGTTGTCAGCGTTGATGAGTTCTTCATCGTCCATGGTCAAGCTTGCGGTCTCGGGTTCGGAGTCGGTAGTGGTAGAGTTAGACGAAGACTCGTTGTCTCTGTTCGTGTACCGACCGATGCTCTTACGTTTGTTGATATTCTCGATCACGGGTGCAAGCTCGGTAGTTTGACTTCGTGTACCTACCATGCACCAACAAAACCAAAACGAGATCAAACGCACCTGAACAAAGAATAATAAGCAAAAAGAAAATAAAAAGAAATTGTTGCAAACACCTAAACACTAATACTAGTGCCTAAAGTGTTGGTGTATGTCCTTCGATCCTACGTGTGCAATCGATAAAGTCATAAGGTCGTCTATGGATGTTAAATGATTATTTGATAATATTAAATTGTTAGGAACAATATAATATTGATCGATAAATCATACCTACAGGGTCACACACGGACTCAAAGATGATGTACGATGCTTGATATATATATTGATTTAGAATCAATATTTACGTGGATTTAATTCACATGCATGGGATGCATGGCTTGCATGGATGCATGTCACATAGTGTGACATGGCATGCCACACAAGCAAGTGGGACCACATACAATGCATAGTGGCATGTGTATGTGGCATAACATTTCACCTCCTTTGTAACTCCTTTTGCATGTTAATGGTGCATAATGATGACCATTATGTAGGAGGTTACAATGGGGTGTTATGACATGCATAATGAGGCTAATATATGGATGAAAATCAGATTTTCATCATACATTATCTTTACCCACGAAATTCACACCAAAGAGAGAGAAGAGAAAGTGTTATTGGAGAACCGACTCGATCAAGCAAAGTGTTCGTCATCCGGGTTCGTGTGCAACACGTAGAGGCCGGGCCATTTGTGCGGCTTCAACATCCGGGCGATCCAAAGGCGTGACTAGGTCATTCACAAGGAGAGCATTTCGTGGATGATCCATTAAGGTGGTTCAATCGACTCAACACCACCTTAATCAACATCAACGATGCACGCTACACCGGTTGTAAGTGTTCTCGTTAATCCTTATATATACATATATATTGGATGTATATATATAAATATGTGTCTATACATATATATGTGTGCACTAGATCTTGTTGTTCGTGTTTACTCGTTTTACACGCTTCCGCACACACGAACGAGGTAATCATGCGATTGGATCGGCATCGAACACCTTCAATTGGTATCAGAGCCTAGGGCTCGTGCACACTTTTGTGTTGGACGCAATATGTTTAAAATCAACATAATTGGCTTAATTGTTTTATGTGATTATGTGATTATGTGTTTAGATATAAGGCCGGCCACCGTTAGTGGTCGGGTGAATGGAATTGTCGTTTTTTACGTACGATTGGCCATAGTTTTGGAGGGCTGCGTCCCTTGGAATCTTTTGTAATAGATAGGTTTTTTCTATTAAAAAATGTATTGTTCAATGTGTAAGCAATGGATTGAATCCATGGATCGACTTTGGATATCGGCTCTCCGGCGAAAATGAGAAGAAACGAAGCAAAACGAAGCAAAACGGGCGAAACCGGGGCTGCTGGAGCCAAACGGCGGGCGCCGTTGGTGCTCCGGCGGGCGCCGTTTTGGTTCGGCGGGCGCCGTTTTGGAAACGGCGACCGCCGAAAGGATGATTTAGGGTCAGCCCCCTTCTGTACCCTTTTGGCGGGCGCCGTTTTGGAAACGGCGACCGCCGGAGGTGTTCGGCGACCGCCGTTTGTGAAACGGCGGGCGCGCTATTTGTGGTTTTTGGGGTACGGACTAAGGTTGACCTAAATCGGTGCGCGCGGAACTGAAACGGCGGGCGTGGACCAGTCCAGAAGATGTTCAAGGCCTATTTTTTTGCTTTTAATCTTTTTGTTTGAGAGTTGTGAGGTTTTAGGGGCCTTTCGATTACGTATTTAATTGCTTTGCTAGTTATAGGATGTTTTGTGTTATAAATGTTCAACATACATATAAACACCTATGCATGCAAGTTCCCAAAATAATGAGTATAATGTCTTGTCCAAAAACATCACACTCATGAAGCCCTCGATCATAAGTTGGTAGGTCCGCCTCAGCGGGGTACTACTTGTTATCTTGGGATAAGTGGGAGTAAAGGTTAGACCTTTACACGTGTGTTTGGTTTTCTCATCGATAGATCCACTGCAGGCGTGGCTATCGAGACATGAGATGAGAATGAGATTCTCGTCGACCGAGAGTGATATTAGATATCATTTATGTCTACCTATCTTGAAATACTTAAGTGCGGACTCAGTCGGCTTAAAGATTTGCAAGATTAGGATCTCGGGATCGTTTTGTTCTAAGGGACAATGATATTGGATATCAATTGAACAAAATGAAATAAATAAGTACAATTGTTAGATAACCTTATTTGTTTACAGCTTTGTGGATGTTTACATACTTTAGTTATCTTTCTTTTATAGTTTATCATGTCAAATATCAACTCAATTCAAGTTTGGTTCAATTCTTGATTATGAAAAATTGAACAAGTTTTCTTGATTCACAACGTAATTTGAGGATGGTCCTCAAATACGAAGAAAAGGAAAATGTGTTAGATAACCACATCCTAAGATATCACTGAACAACTCAATAGCATGTTCGGGGAATATGCTAAGATTGAGCAGTTCTGAATGACCAGGGTCATCGCTTCAGCTAGGCTGAATAAGAGAAACCTATAGGGACCACATGTGCTGCAAATGATTGGATTATTTGTTTTAAGTGATCTCCTAATTTTTTTTTAAAATGATGAGTCGTGAATTAAAAAGGGACCCTGAGAGGGATATTCTTATTAGGGATGAGGTATTCAAAATAGCATGGGCAAGAAGTCTACTAGGGTTCCTAGGGAATCTGAATACGTCTACTGCAAAAGTGTCGGACACTAATTGCAAACATGTAGAAATTCATATTTATTCAATTTCAAAACAAATGCCTAATTTGTCTTTCATATGATGAATTCTAAAGTTAGGATTATTTTCACCTCGGGAAGTGATCTAATCCAAAACACTTAGTTCATTAATGACACAAATTAGAGACTTTCGAGCCATGGGATGGCGTGATTCGATTTTCTGGTTGGCTCCCTCATATTTTATGAGAGATAGGGCTTCAATTGCATGATAATATCGCTGGTTAGAAAACTTCGAATTTTCACTTACGATTTATCAAGTTTTGATATTGGGATAATTTTGAACGAGATTTCGAATAAAAATCAATTATTGGGAATAATTGAACTTGCCCAAAGTTCAAAGAAGATGTGAAGAAAGGGGTTGCTTCATCTTCAGGTATTAATGTTATAGACATTATATTTCAGAAATTTTACTTCTTGGGTATTGGATGACATTTGTGGTTCTCACAATTGTAAGTGAAGGAACTACACAGAAGTAGGAGTTTGGAAAGTAGAAATGTTGATCTACGGGCTGGAAAAGGAGCGAAGGTCGCTGCACTAGCCGTATAATCATATGATGTTGTTGTTGGAGTTGTATACTTAATGTCTAGATTTAAGTGATTTATGTTGGAGTTGTGTACTTAATGTCTAGATTTAAGTACCGGTAAACTCCCGGTCATGGTATTTAACCTATTTAATTAATAAACAATTAGTCCTGGATTTTATACGTTGTAGTTAGTATGGTGTGTCGGGCCCACACAGAAGATCATACTATCGGTTACTAGTATTTAATCAAACAGTTGCTCACGACCTAGATGGACACGGACCAATCCATCGGTATAGTCGTTGTGTGAGAGAGAAAATAATTTGTCTTAATTATTTTATCACACTTGTACACTTGGTGTATTGGGCGGATCAGCTTGAGATTTATTGATTAGGATTGCCTAAGATAATCAATTTAAATCTCGGAGTATTTTATTCTTAATCCCTGATATTATTGCGGGTGTGTATATTTAATATTAGAGACTTTGATTTTTCAAAGGAATAACCGATTTAATTATTGGGTTAATTACCGGTAAAATTGGGTCACTATATTTTATATATGACATGCCGTGAATACTTGACGGGAAAGTGTATCCCGGAAGGGTTGATAATATCCCTGAGATGAGTTCATAAGGAATTATTGTGTAAACCTCATGAGTGGATTCGTTCCGCACAATAATAAAGGTTGAACGGTACTAGTCTCGGATATAAGAGATGAATATTATTTATTGAGCAATAAATAAATTTATTCATGGATATTTAAATCTTAAATACACGGAATAAATAATACTAAGATGGAGAAATATTATTTGATATAATATGGAATAATATTGGGGGTGCAATTTTATTTATATAGTGGAAAATAAATAAAATTTAATATTGATAAGAATTAATGGATTTGGGTTGGACCCAATTTAATTTTCAATATTTAGAAGCCCAATATTTATTCTCCTTATGATCCCCTACGTAGCCTATATAAGCACTACATGGTCTTCACTTTCAAGAGAGAATTAATTGACCTACGGAATTCATAAAGTCTTGAGAGTGAGGAAGATCCATAGAGTTCGATAGCTCGTCGCCCACCCGACGTTCGAACGGAAGTGCAAGGAATACGCGGGAAGATCACGAGGTCATCAACGATTCGTTTCTCCGTACAACGAGTCAAGGTAATAATCGAGAACCCCCTTCTTTGATTATGTGCGTTGAATAATTGTGATATATACATGAACATGCGATCCGGGAAAACGACGAACCTCGGGGACGGGGATTCGAGATCCCCGGCGAGGATCGATGGGGCGGCCGAACCCTAGGGTTCGGACCGCCGCGACGCGCGACAAGGGGACGAGCCCCGGCTGGACGCCGGGGCATGGGATCGACTTCGGTCGATCCCCGGGGTGCCACGGGCTGGTGCCGTGGCGGACCCCAGCCCCTCGTCGGAGGCGCGTGACGCGAAGCCCTCGGCTGGAGCCGAGGGGCGATCGAGCCCGTGAGCTCGATCGCGGGTCGCTGCGGGGATAACCCGCAGCCGCCTCGTGCGCGCTACGGGGATTCCCGTAGCGGATGCGCACGGGGCTGACCCCGTGCGAGCAGCGAGTCATCGCGACTCGCTGCGGGCTGCTACGAGCAGCCCCGGGGATCGCTACGAGCGATCCCAGCGATCGTCGAGGACGATCGCGAGCCCCTCGCGGGGGCTCGGCTGGGTGCACGCGGTCTTCGGACCTCGCTGGGCATTCAGACGGGCCCCGGCTCGTGAGGTGGTTCGCGTTCGTGGGTCCGATTCGCGGGAGAAAATCGGCTGGGGGCGGGCTGCGTGTCTTCGGGCGCGTAGTCTCCAAAGGTCGGACTCCTGCGGATGAGTCGGGGATCCAATCTTCGGTGATCGAGGGTTTTTGATCGGGTTATCGGTTCCGCAATTTTGATAACCCGGGACATCGAATCCCAACAACTGGTATCAGAGCGTTTGGTTTCGTGTTCATGTATGTATTCGATTATTGTTCTACCTTGCAGGATTTCCGGCTATCATGGTTAATTTAATTATTGTTAATTTTATTATCATGATTATTAAACTCTCGGACATGTCGAGATTCGTTTTTGTGTGGTTGAATGTTTGTAATAGTAAAAATTCGGGGGTTGACCGAATTTAGGATTTATTATTACGCACTTTTTTTTCCGGAAAATGTATAGGGTCGATTTCATGTATAGAATCGATACCGGAATTGTAATTTAATTTTGTAAATTATTTACGTTGGTTCGATGATGAGACGATCGCCGGAAGACGAAGAAGTGACGAAGAGGGAAGGGCTTGGGATCGATCACATGGTGATCGACCCATGGCCTAGCCGGCGTGGCTAGGCGGCGGCGGCGCTCCTCCCCGAGTGGCCGGCCGATCCATCTAGGTGGGGATGGTGTGGGGTCTCCCAATCCCATGCTACTCCTACCAAGATCTACTTTCCTAGTTAATTCGGGTTTCCTATTTGAGTACTTTCCTTTTAGGAAACTCTCATGGATTAGGAAAAGAATTAATTTAAATTAATTTTATTTCTATTGATTTATTTCCTTCATGGAAATATTCATAGATTAGAAATTTAATTAATTTAGTACTAAATTTATTTTTCCTATTTGATTATTCCTACTCATGGGAATATTCATGGATTAGGAATAAAAATAAATTTGAAAAGTAGTGAGTCCTAATTTATTTATTTTATTTCCTTGTTCTATTATAGATGTCTTCTAGAATATTCCAATTTTGCTTGGATAGATTATTCTAGAGATTTAATAGAACTAGATAGGAAAATAAATAAATAAAAATATTAATAATATTTAATTTTATTTTTGATATATTCAATTGACTTAATTTTCGAATTAAGTAACTTTTGGATTAATTGAAAATAAATAGATTTAAATATTGGAAATTAATATTCTCGTCACATGGAGCATTCAAGAAACGAAGACTGAAGACTAGAGGATGCATATGAAGATAAAGCCATGATAGTCGGGAAAATAAATTCTCTAGCATTATTTTGACTATGTGATCTATGTGCTTTATTGTTTTCATGCATGCTATATGTGTTTATTTTATGCACTAGATAGCGTATCCCTTTATCGTAAAAAGCTAAGTGGGAGAGGGGATGGAAACATTCCCATGGTCTCCATCACTGTTCTCTTGGTGACTTTTATGGACTTTCGAAGTTCATATAGACAAGTCATTGGAGGAGAATTCTTGTAATTCCTTTTACAAGAAACATTGATTAAGTTTATCAAACAATGCCTAATTTGTCTTTCCGAAACTGATTTCAAGTCGACTCATTCTCACCCCGGGGAGTGGAATGGATCCAGAGCCACTTGGTCATGTAGAGGACACAAATTAGAGACCTTCGTACCATTCTTTGATAGATGGATCGATTGTCTGCTCGGCTCCCTCATTTATGAGAGATAGGGTCGCTCGCATGGTGAATCACTGGTTAGAAACTTCGAGTTTCACTTATGATTCTCCGCGTCTTGATTTACGAGAATCCAATGGATCCAGTAATAGGATGTCAATTGTAAAAATCTTTTGGTGTAGTAAACGTCCACACTATCGTGACTTGCTGCACTAAATGGGATTTTGGAACGATTGATGTAGACAGTTATAGAAGGGAGTAAAGGATCCGTGTGTCAACGTAAACGTCCACACTATCGTGGCTTGCGGTGATATGCGAGTCCCAAACGAACTTCTTAGTACTGAGTAATGGTTTACACTTAGGTACGCTTCATAGTATCCTTCCCATCGATTTACGAAATCAAATGGATCAAGTAATTGGATTTCAATTATATAAATCTATTTGGTGTAGTAAACGTCCACACGAACGTGGCTTGCTATGCTGAAAGGGATTTTAGAATAATTGATGTAGACAGTTATAGGAGATTGTGAGGGATTGCGAGTTATCGTAAACGTCCACACGAACGTGGCTTGCGGTGACATAACAATTCTAAACGATTTGCCTTAGTACTGAGTGGTGGTTTACACTTAGGTACGCTTTGTAGTATTCTTCCCAACGAAGTAACGCTATAATGATGTACGACCGAAGCAAATCTAATTGCTAAATCATTTGGGTGGGTAAACGTCCACATGAACGTGGCTTGCCTTACCTGATGGGATTTTAGACGCAATTAGTAATTTAATGATATTATTTGAGGGAGATAATATCGGACATTAAATTGATTGTTTGTTTACATGTGCTTATAGGTTTAGAGAATAGCTTTGAATCCACTTTCTGTGATACTCAAGGAACATAAACTCACTGGGCCCAATTATATTGATTGGAAGAGAAATTTGGACATTGTCCTGACTGCTGAAGAGTACAAGTTTGTACTCTATGAGCAATGCCCTGCTGAACCCACGGCCGCCTCAACTGATGAGGAAAAAGAAGCATATCGGAAGTGGAAAAAGGCTGATGAAATGGCTAGGTGCTATATTTTGGCTTCCATGTCAAATGTACTCCAAACCCAACATGAGCCGATGAACACTGCCGAGGATATGTTATTTAACCTCAAGGAGATGTTTGGGCATCATGACCGTGCGGGGAGGCAAGAAGCCATGAGAGTCCTCATGTCAACTACTCAGTCTGAAGGAACGCCTGTCGAGGAGCACGTTCTCAAGATGATGAGTCTGTTGAATGAATTGGAGGTCCTAGGAGCTATGATTGATGGTGAAACACAAGTCGACATCATACTCCAGTCTCTGACCCCTAGTTTTGAGCAGTTTCCTATGAGCTATAACATGGGTAAACTATCTTATACTCTTGCGCAACTCCTGACTGAACTGAAGGCGGCAGAGGGGATCTACAAGAAGGGCAAGTCTCAAGCGCTTGTGACTACCAAGCCCAAAAGCTTGAAAGCTATTGGAGGTAGGGGCAAGAAAAGGAAGCAAGCCATAAAACCCAGTGGTGCCAAGAGGAATGGACCACGAGTGGGGGCTAGTAAGCCAAAGGGCTTATGCTTCCGATGCAAGAAGTCTGGACACTGGAAGTCTGAATGTCCTCTCAGAGGTACGAATTTTTCTTTAGTCGTAAAAACATAGTCAGCGGTATTATCTACCGGAATTCTGGTGTGTAGATATGGAACCACTGACGGTATGTGCATTTCTTTAAATGCAGGGGTTCCAGAAAACCCGGCGACTTAGAGAAGAAGAGTTCGAGTCTACATGGGCGAAGCTGTTGGGGTAGCAGCGGTTGCAGTGGAAGACATTTATCTGTTTTAAGTTTTCATTTCAGTTATTGCTTATGTACCCCTTCATTTTGAAAAAGAACTTCGTTCTGGTTTTCTTTATTAATGGATATTTTATTTCTTTAATCATTGGATGGTTTGGATAAGAAATAATGGTGATATCTATTATGGTACATTAGATAGCAATATGTGAATGATGAATCCTTAGTCTACCACGATGCAACAAACCGTTATGTGTAACTTGTTTTACTTATTAGATGTATTTCTCTTATTAATCATTATACTTGTGAATTCTTAAACTTGGTAATATCTATTCAAAAGGGATTCAAAAGGTCGAAATTGATTTGATCAATTATAGTTGGAGGAATGGACCTCCCGACCTGAGAATCGATCTTGATAGATGATATGACTAAGTTGACCTTTCTGGATAAAGGATGGAATTCGAACAAGTATAGAAAATGATTTGTGATTAATGCGGTATGTGTAATTAGAGAAGGTACGAGTCGTTCTTCCAAGAATACTCGAAGATGGATTAGACTACTTGTTGTGCCATAAAAGCGGAGTGTTTTTCAACACAAAGCCACTATGGGGAACCTTCAAAGTATATCCATTGAAAGCCTGCGACTTGTTCGCGGAGGCCATCACCTATCTAAATAACACATAGCATAAATCAAAGATTGAGATTAAGTCTCAAACGACTACACCATACACTGATGTGTAGACATGGTGTGTCAGGAATAAGAAATGGGATTCTAATAGTAAAAGGACAAGTTTGTTCGGAACTACCTATGTTCTATGGATATTTCTGGATACAACGGCACATTCTATGTGATTGTAGAATATCCTAGAAGAACAAGTAATTGTATGTTCAATAGTACTGCGAACCAGATGGGTGTCCTCGCCCGGTTCTTAGAGGAAGACTATTAGATGAACTGCAATGCCCTAACTGACAATGTACTTGAAATGAGGAAAGGATAGACTGAGAACCAGCCTAACCGAGTAGCGGTACACCACTGACTGCACCTAATGTTATTACTGTTATACACCGGAACGCCATTGCAGTGGGAGGTTGTTAACCAACCGGAGATGTTCATAAGACTGGAGGAGTTTTTGAACTCTGGATCTAGTATACATGAAATCGATCCCTAGTTCTGCATAGGAACTTGCGAATTGATGAGATAGTCCATTCTATGGATTCATCAAAAGGCAAGGAGAGGTGTGTTAGAGACGTAATGGAAACAAGGGTGGTGTTTCTCGGAATTTTATGTAGATAACACTTCATCATTGGCAACAATGTAAAAGTGTTGTCAGACATAAAATAGAGGTTGTCTAAATAAATCGAGACATAAGATTAAGATGAAATTGGGTCATGTTCTTAGAAATCTTTCGATCTCTAGATAAGAACATTTGTATTTCTCTTTAGATATCTTATACGATTATGGTTTGTTTTAAACATGCACAATTCTGAGAAAGGTTATTGCCTTTCGAGATCAGAATACATCTATCTAAGGTATGTGTCTTGAACACATAAAGGAGATAGATATAGACAAAGCGGTTTCCTACACTTCGAGTGTGGAAAGCTTTGTGGATGCAATGTTGAAAAACAAGGACCTGATATCAACTATGCAGTTAGCGTAGTGGGAGGATATCAAAGTAATCTGGATAAGAAATATTCGAATGCTGTAAAGTACTTAGAAGTACTGGATTACTGGCAAAAACGAAATCTTCTTAGATTACAGTTTCTCAGATCCAAAATCAGAGAAAGGACCAGCGTAAGTCGATATCAGGCTATGTGTTCACTTTTAGAAGAGGTGGAACCTAAGGATGAAAGAGTGATAAGCGTAATGCTTCTCGGACTCTATCATAAACCGAATAGCAGCCTCAGAGGCAGCGGAAGTTTTGGTTAGGTTCCGAAATAACCTCTGAACTTGGATATGATTCTTGGTTCACCAAAGGCTATGTAAATAGCGGTGCGTGGAGAACTGGAAGAAGTCATAAGTTCAAAAAGGTGATGATAGCACAAAGAGCCAGTACCACCTGATACGAGTCATCGTCAGAGAGACGACGCAGTAGTCACCAAGATAACTTCAGAGCGGCAACCTAGATTGCTCATTCACAAAATACTTCTGGGAAGTATAATTTAAGCACGTGATGAGTATGGGAGTCGGGAGTTTGGAGGAAATGACTAGACCTTAGTACAAGTGGGAGATTGTTGGAGTTGTGTACTTAATGTCTAGATTTAAGTACCGGTAAACTCCCGGTCATGGTATTTAACCTATTTAATTAATAAACAATTATTTGCAATTAATTATTATTAATTAATTATGCAAAATATAGTCCTGGATTTTATACGTTGTAGTTAGTATGGTGTGTCGGGCCCACACAGAAGATCATACTATCGGTTACTCGTATTTAATCAAACAGTTGCTCACGACCTAGATGGACACGGACCAATCCATCGGTATAGTCGTTGTGTGAGAGAGAAAATAATTTGTCTTAATTATTTTATCACACTTGTACACTTGGTGTATTGGGCGGATCAGCTTGAGATTTATTGATTAGGATTGCCTAAGATAATCAATTTAAATCTCGGAGTATTTTATTCTTAATCCCTGATATTATTGCGGGTGTGTATATTTAATATTAGAGACTTTGATTTTCCAAAGGAATTAACCGATTTAATTATTGGGTTAATTACCGGTAAAATTGGGTCACTATATTTTATATATGACATGCCGTGAATACTTGACGGGAAAGTGTATCCCGGAAGGGTTGATAATATCCCCGAGATAAGTTCATAAGGAATTATTGTGTAAACCTCATGAGTGGATTCGTTCCGCACAATAATAAAGGTTGAACGGTACTAGTCTCGGATATAAGAGATGAATATTATTTATTGAGCAATAAATAAATTTATTCATGGATATTTAAATCTTAAATACACGGAATAAATAATACTAAGATGGAGAAATATTATTTGATATAATATGGAATAATATTGGGAGTGCAATTTTATTTATATAGTGGAAAATAAATAAAATTTAATATTGATAAGAATTAATGGATTTGGGTTGGACCCAATTTAATTTTCAATATTTAGAAGCCCAATATTTATTCTCCTTATGATCCCCTACGTAGCCTATATAAGCACTACATGGTCTTCACTTTCAAGAGAGAATTAATTGACCTACGGAATTCATAATGTCTTGAGAGTGAGGAAGATCCATAGAGTTCGATAGCTCGTCGCCCACCCGACGTTCGAACGGAAGTGAAAGGAATACGCGGGAAGATCACGAGGTCATCAACGATTCGTTTCTCCGTACAACGAGTCAAGGTAATAATCGAGAACCCACTTCTTTGATTATGTGCGTTGAATAATTGTGATATATACATGAACATGCGATCCGGGAAAACGACGAACCTCGGGGACGGGGATTCGAGATTCCCGGCGAGGATCGATGGGGCGGCCGAACCCTAGGGTTCGGACCGCCGCGACGCGCGACAAGGGGACGAGACCCGGCTGGACGTCGGGGCATGGGATCGACTTCGGTCGATCCCCGGGGTGCCACGGGCTGGTGCCGTGGCGGACCCCAGCCCCTCGTCGGAGGCGCGTGACGCGAAGCCCTCGGCTGGAGCCGAGGGGCGATCGAGCCCGTGAGCTCGATCGCGGGTCGCTGCGGGGATAACCCGCAGCCGCCTCGTGCGCGCTACGGGGATTCCCGTAGCGGATGCGCACGGGGCTGACCCCGTGCGAGCAGCGAGTCATCGCGACTCGCTGCGGGCTGCTACGAGCAGCCCCGTGGATCGCTACGAGCGATCCCAGCGATCGTCGAGGACGATCGCGAGCCCCTCGCGGGGGCTCGGCTGGGTGCACGCGGTCTTCGGACCTCGCTGGGCATTCGGTCGGGCCCCGGCTCGTGAGGTGGTTCGTGTTCGTGGGTCCGACTCGCGGGAGAAAATCGGCTGGGGGCGGGCTGCGTGTCTTCGGGCGCGTAGTCTCCAAAGGTCGGACTCCTGCGGATGAGTCGGGGATCCAATCTTCGGTGATCGAGGGTTTTTGATCGGGTTATCGGTTCCGCAATTTTGATAACCCGGGACATCGAATCCCAACAATTTAAACTCCCGATCCATTGCCATTAATCTATTTAATTAAATAAACAATTATTTGCGTTTAATTATTTATAATTAAATATATGCAAATTATAGTCCTAGATTATATACGTTGTAGTTAGTATGGTGTGCGACGTCACACGGAAGATCATACTATCGGTTACTCGTATTTAATCGAACAGTTGCTCACGACCTAGATGGACACGGACCAAGCCATCGGTATAGTCGTTGTATGAGGGAGAAAATAATCGGTCTTGATTATTTTATCATACTTGTACACTTGGAGTATTGGGCGGATCGCTTGAGATTTATCGATTAGGATTGCCTTAGATAATCGATTCAAGTATTAGTGTATTTTATTCTTAATCCCCGATACCATTGCGGGTGTGTATATTTAGTATAAGTGGCTTTGATTTTCCAAAGGAATTGTCCGGTTTAATTATTGGGACAATTACCAGTAAAGTTCGGTCACTATATATTATATATGACATGCCGTGAATACTTGACGGGAAAGTGTATCCCGGAAGGGTTGATAATATCCCCGAGATGAGTTCATAAGGAATTATTATGCAAACCTCATGAGTGGAATTTATTCCGCATAATAATTAAGGTTGAACGGTACTAGTCTCGGATAAAAGAGATGAATAAATTTATTAAGCAATAAATAAATTTTATTCATGGATATTTAAATCTTAAATATACGGAATAAATAATACTACCGGAGAAATATTATTTGATATAATATGGTTTAATATTGGGAGTGCAATTAATTTATATAGTGGAAAATAAATTAATTAATATTAATGGGATTAATAGATTTGGGCTAGGGGCTCAATTTAATCATTAATATTGGGAGCCCAATATTCCACCTCCTTAAGATCCCCTACGTAGCCTATAAAAGCACTACATGGTCTTCTCTATTCTCATAACTTGAAGATCACAATTCTAGAGAGAGAAAGTAGAGAAGGAGATCCATAGAGTTCGGAGGATCGTCGCCCACCCGACGTTCGAACGAGTGCAAGGAATACGTGGGAAGGTCTCAAGGTCTTCAATGAGATCTCGTTTCTCCGCACAACGAATCAAAAGGTGAATTAAATATTTCCGCTATTTAATTCATGTTTATTGAAATATTATCGAAAAACAAGATCCGATAAACGGAGATCCAAACCGAGACGAGTCGGGAGGTGGCGGTCTTGGACCGCCGGACCGCCGGCGACTCAAGACCCGGCTGGACGGATCACCGGGAGGAAACCCTCGGCTGGGCGGTGGCTTGTCGCACGCGGTTGGAGCGATCGTGGGTCGCGGCTTCGCCGTGGCTAAGGCTCGATCGGCTGCTCCTCCGCGACGACTCCGGGCTGTTCCGTCGTGGTTTCCGGGACGTCGATCGGAGTCGGTTCTACGACGATTCCGGGTGATCGATTTCCAACAGTTGTTATGCCTTAGGGCCTTGTTTTAAGTATTATAACTATGTATTTTTCGTACCTTCAATAAACAATGAATATTGGTTCAGTATTGGATACTGATGGATTAGTTTTTCACTATTTAAATAGTTTGATAACTATTTTAATTGTGAACTATTCTTTGTTTTGGTACGATTATTTACATTATTTACTTATACTTTAAACTCAACAAATCATATATAACATTAACACCAAAGGCCGAATCGAATAAGTCTCAATGAGACATAACTGTAACATTGTTGATTAGATCAAAATCTAAACATGTAACGAATCTTCTTTTAGAAGGCATTCTAGAATCATTTGACTTGGAGTCATTTGATACATGTGAATGATGTTTGATGGACAAAGATAACAATGTCATCTTTCTTGGAGAAAGGAGAACATGTGAGTGATTAATTAGGGATGATCCATACTGATGTATGTGGAACCTATCAGTTCACAAGCAAATGAAGGTTATGTTTCGGAAAAGAGAAAACAAACTATATTAGATACAATTCGACCATTCGATGAGAGGTCTAAATGAACTACTGGTCTCTTTTGGGGACACACAATTCTTGACTTCAACTTATACACTGAATAGGACGCTGTCAAAAGCTGTTGATAAGACACCATACTAGGTATGGAAAGGGAGAGTCCCTAAATTGTTTTCATCAAAATTTGAGGTTCTAAAAGCTTCTCTGATGAGATTTATCTCTATAGATCTTGAACTCAAATGGGATAAAAGTTTCTTTATGGTATCCATAAGAAACTCGAGGGTACAACTTCTACAATCTATCTGAGAACAATATTTTGTTGCTCGAGATAGTGATTTTCTTGAAAAGAGTTATCTTTCCTAGAAATTCAGTGGGAGCTCGGTTGTCTTGAACGAGGTTCAAGTGAAACAACCAATGATGAATACTCAAGACTGGGTTGAGAGTATTCTTATGGTTTTGGAAGCCATACCAACCCTCGTAGGTCCGGAAGGCATAGATCTGTCTCTATTATTCAAATACTTAGATATTGTGACCAATGAGAGATATGAATCCATGCTTTTGGAAAGCGATGAACCTTCGACCTAATTCCAAGCTATGACGAGTCCAGCTACTGAAAATTGGCATGTTGCCATGAAATTTGAAATGATATCAATATAATCAAGTTTGGAACTTGATATATTTGCATCACGGGGTTAGACCAAATGAATGCTAATAGATCTTTAAGATCTAAACAGACAGATGGAAAACCTAGTGTTTTCAAAGTAAGGTTGATGATAAAAGTTTTATTCACAAGGTGGATTATGGAAAAACTTTCACCAGTTGCTTTGATTAAATCATTCAGATTATCTTAGCCATTACTACTCATCTTGATAATGAGTTATGGTAATATTGGATGTTAAAACTAACTTCTTGAATTGGATTCTAGAAGAGAATGTGTTTTGACACAGCCAAAGAGTTTTATCGATCCTAATAAGGCTGAGATTTTATGCAATCTTATAATTCCATTTATGGAATAAAGCAAAGCATATCGGAGTAGCAATCTTCAGTTCAATGAATCCATACTGGGTTTTGGATTTCAGAGGAACTCGGAAGAGTCTTGTTTTACAAGACGAACAGTGGGAGTTACGTTGTATACATTGTGTTGTATGTCGATGACATACTCCTTATTCGAAACAATGTTTCTATGCTTAATTCTATTAAAGAATGGCTTGGAAATTTTTTTTCAATAATGGATCTTGGAGAAGCACAGTACATATTGGGCATCAAGATCTGTCGGAACAGATCGAAAAGGATGTTTGGACTTAGTAAAGCGACCTATTTTGAAAAGGTATTTGATAAGTTCAGAATGAAAGACGCCAGAAAGGGTCTCATTCCAATAACTTATGGCACATCACTTAGCAAGATGCAATGTCGTACGGGACCTGATGAGCAAAAGAAGATGGAAAACATTCCTTATGCTTCGGCAATAGGATCTATAATGTATGCCATGATATGTACACAACTGGACGTATCGTATGCTTTGAGCATGACGATTCGGTTCAAGGAAACCCAGGTGAGGCGCATTAGACTGCGGCCAAGAATATTCTTATATACCTTAGATGGAATAAAGAATATTTTGTTGGCTTTGGAAGACAAAAAGAGTTGATATTAACAAGTTGTTTGAATGCTAACTACAAAACAGACTAAGATAATTTTCGATTTTAATCTGGTTATATCTTTTGTCTGGTTAGAGGTGAAATTTGCTGGAATAGTTCCATGCAATGCAATATAGCTGATTAAACTACAAAAGCTGAGTACAATATTGCATTGGATGCAGTAATGTTGGCAGTTAAGATTTGAAAGTTCTTGAATGAACTAGGTGGCGTAACTAGCTCAGCCCATCCGATAGTTCTCTATTTATAGTAGAGTTATCGCGCAAGCCAATGAGCTAGGAAGCACCACAAGTCTAAAACTGGTGCTCAGGAAGTTCCACATTATCTGGGAGATAGTTTTGTGGAGACATCAAGATAATAAAGTTGCAACTTTTGGTAAGGTTGCAAACCCGCTTTCTAAACCTCTCCAGCAGTTTAAGCTTGAGGCTTTCACGACTGCAATAGAGATCAGACATCTTAGAGATGGGTTGTGATTTCTATTACTGTATTAGATACTTTTGGAGATTTAGTAAACATTCACTCATATGTATAATACATATTTCTTCATATAAATATTGTTTAATTTATATGAATTGTCCAAATGATTAAGTGATATCAATTGGGTTATGAGGTCGACTTACCGCATAATGAAGTCCCAATGATTGAACTGATATACTTGAATCATATAGTTGTTCCTGGTTCGTATAATCGAGTACGGAAAAACCGATTATACAATGAACTAGATTTTAATGTGTACTATAGCTCCGCTTCATGGGCTAGTGATGTGGGACATCAAGTACAATTACATAGATATTAGCTGGGAGCTAATGATCGAACAGACCCGACTGGAATAGTATTTAAGATTTCGAGTCATAATACTATTTCATTGACTGTCGAGCAATTTCCTCTGACCTGAGTAGTCCAGAGTGATTCCATTGTGAAATGGTGTACTTTGATACAAGTAAACGCCTTTCGTAAAATGAGGTTATAAAACTTGTTATTGGGTATATCAAGAAGCAAGTGGGAGAGCTTGGATTGACAAGATGGGATTGTCCTCCATTTATAATGGAATACATGTCTTACCGGCCACTTGGAGAGTCGAGACTGTGGAAAATACGTGGCCACGTCCAGATTCGTATCATAGTGATAAATCTGGTTTTACAGTCTGTCTCAAAGTCCAAGAAAGGTTTGAACCGATTGAGGATGACTCAAGTCTTGCCTCAAGTTCAAACTTAGACATAAAGTGACAACAGGAAATTGGCAGCACACTGGCTCTGAAGGCCAAGTGGGAGATTGTTGGTGTATGTCCTTCGATCCTACGTGTGCAATCGATAAAGTCATAAGGTCGTCTATGGATGTTAAATGATTATTTGATAATATTAAATTGTTGGGAACAATATAATATTGATCGATAAATCATACCTACATGATCACACACGGACTCAAAGATAATGTACGATGCTTGATATATATATTGATTTAGAATCAATATTTACGTGGATTTAATTCACATGCATGGGATGCATGGCTTGCATGGATGCATGTCACATAGTGTGACCTGGCATGCCACACAAGCAAGTGGGACCACATACAATGCATAGTGGCATGTGTATGTGGCATGACCTTTCACCTCCTTTCTAACTCCTTTTGCATATTAATGGTGCATAATGATGACCATTATGTAGGAGGTTACAATGGGGTGTTATGACATGCATAATGAGGCTAATATATGGATGAAAATCAGATTTTCATCATACATTATCTTTACCCACGAAATTCACACCAAAGAGAGAGAAGAGAAAGTGTTCTTGGAGAACCGACTCGATCAAGCAAAGTGTTCGTCATCCGGGTTCGTGTGCAACACGTAGAGGCCGGGCCATTTATTCGGCTTCAACATCCGGGCGATCCAAAGGCGTGACTAGGTCATTCACAAGGAGAGCATTTCGTGGCTGATCCATTAAGGTGGTTCAATCGACTCAACACCACCTTAATCAACATCAACGATGCACGCTACACCGGTTGTAAGTGTTCTCGTTAATCCTTATATATATATATATATATATATATATATATATATATATATATATATATATATATATATATATATATATATGTGTGTGTGTGTGTGTGTCTATACATATATATGTGTGCACTAGATTTTGTTGTTCGTGTTTACTCATTTTACACGCTTCCGCACACACGAACGAGGTAATCATGCGATTGGATCGGCATCGAACACCTTCATAAAGTGTTCCCCGGCAACGGCGCCAATTTGATTAAGTCATTTTAGTGCGTCAAAAATTAAATAAAACTAAATCGAACTTATTGTCGAAGCAATTCGCCCGAGTCGATCTCACGTGGAACACTACTATCGGCTTAATAAAAGTATTTATTTATTTGCAACGAGAAAAGGAAAAGAAATAACATAATGCATGTGTTGGGGATTTGTTTTTAAACAAATTTAACTAAAAATAATAAATAAATAAAAACTAAAATTAAACAAAGGAACAATTAACGAGGTTTGATGAATATAAAGAAAGAACTAGGATTTCGGGTTCATCAAACATGAATGTCGGGTCGTCAATTTACTCAATACAAATTTCCTAAAACGTCCGTCTCCGGTAGATTTTAGTGTACTCGATTAACCTAAGTCATGTACTTGCTCCTAAGCCTCATACAATTATTTGAAATCAGTTTAAGCATTTAATCGAACACCTTGTATGCGTGTGTAAATATCAAGCCCTAGTTCATGTTCAATTCCCCCTAATCCTAGTTGATAGTTTAGCTACTCATGATTGTGTTGAAAGCAAGAACGTGATGAAAATTCATAACTAAATAAGATCGAGAAAAGAGTAAACAATTATGGAGAAAACAATAAAGCAAGCAATCTATTAAAACAATAACAAGGAGAAGGAAAAATAACTTACTAATCAAACCAAAGTAATCGAATCCACAAATCAAAGTGATGAATATCAATGTTGAAAACCTAAGTAAAGACGTCTATCGTGCTCTCTAATCGCCCAAGAACTCGAGTATATGAAGTGTGTCTTCAAAATATGCCCAAAACCTTATTTTAAACTCGCTGGACGCGATTTTTCAGAATTTCAGCGCCGCTGTCGCCCGACGCCCAAACGCTGTCGGCCGCCGGGTCCATTGTCGGCCGACGGGAAATCCATGTCGGCCGACATTTCATCTTCGTCCGCGGGATTTTCCTTCGTAGTGCAATTTCGCTGTCCGCCGACAGCAGGCAAATTTCGCCCGAAAAATCCTCTTTCGACCCTTTTTTCGCCCGGATGCCTGCATACTCAACAAAACATCAAACCTACCAAGAATCATTAGAATGACATGCAACACTACACCAAATGACACGAGACGACACAAAATAGCAAAAGAAAAAAATAGCACAAAAACATATAAATCAAAATGTGCATATTATATTTAGATATAGAAAAGTATTTATTATATTGATGTTGAAAATAAAATAGGATTTCATATATGTATTGAAATTAGTTAGTTGAATTTTCAATATTTTTTACAATAGTAAATTTTAAGATTTATTTTTTTTAATATAAATTTTCGATTTTTCTTCATAAAAGAGCGTTAATTTTTTACCATGAACATATTTCCTCTTGTAAAATATATAAATATAACTAGAAAAATAATGTCGACATGAGTTAAAAATGAGCCCCCCTGAACTAAATTTCTGTATCCGTCACTGGATATGATTATGAATATGAGTTGGGACAAGGTCGAGTATGCTAAGTATCTGAGGGGGATAAGAGATACGTCGACTAGTGCGGTTTATAAAAATATCTGGGCTATAGCGAGTAAAAGTCCTTAATATATTTTGTGAAATGTCATAATACACTAACCTGTTTATGACGATGACATAGTTCACACGCTCGCAGGTAGGGCTGGAAACGAGCCGAGCAGCTCGCGAGCGCTCGCGAGCTGCTCGAGTCAACGCTCGGCTCGAGTTCGGTCAAACTCGAGCTCGAGTCGAGCTCGAGCCGAACATAATTCTATTCGAGTCGAGCTCGAGCTCTAATCTTGAAGAATCGAGCGGCTCGCGAGCCGCTCGTATATAAAAAATATTAATTAAATATTTTAATATGGTGTATATATATCGAGTCGAGTCGAGTCGAACTCGAGCAATACGAGCAGAGTAACTCGAACAAGCTGGTGTTGAACTAATCGAGCGAACAGAAGTCGAGCGGCTCGATCGAGCCGAGCTCGAGCTGCTCGATCGAGTCGAGCTCGAGCATGAAGAAAAATTCGCGAGCCGAGCTCGAGCACCCTCCCGAGCAGCTCGTCGAGCTCGAGCTCGAGCTCGAGCCTGCTAATTTTTTTTCCGAGCCGGCTCGATAAGCTCAAAGCTCGACTCGGCTCGGCTCGTTTCCAGCCCTACTCGCAGGTCACACGATCTATTTGCCCTGTATGAAATGATGTTGTTTAGAATGTTTATCTGGACGTCGAGTCTATCCCTTTGTGCGAGTGGGAGATGTTAGGATTTGGGTTGCCCCGCGGGCTTGACCCGACCCGTTAAAGAATTAAAATAAAAATATTTTAATTCATTTTATAAATATATATTATTTATGTAATATTATATATATTATAAATCCTAATTATCTAAAACCAGCCTTTAGTTTGCGATTTTCTGTATAATTGTTACATACAAATAAATTATACAGATTAATTAACGCATTTAAGAAACCTGCAAAAACCCAAAACAAAAGTTATAGAGAAATAAACATACAAAACAATATTATTGTTGGGTTCTTAGATCGTGAAAAACAATTCAACACTCTAATCGGGAGAGTATTGTAGACACTGTGTGGCACGAGAAGCAACACGCAACAAGAGAATTCGATCCGTTCGATTTACGTTTCCGCATCGAAAACAAATAAGTCTGCTAATTTAATTTTATCGAATTGCTTATGTTGTTTAAGTAATTCCTTCAACCCGAAACAAACATAAAGAATAAATTATGGAATCAAAAATTACGGCTTGACAGTTATGGAAGAGCCCTGAAACTAGGCTTCAACCCTACTTCTATCCACGGTGCCGATTTTGATCGGGCAAGATTCGCGGTGCACTGTCATTGTGGTTGTCCGTTTTTCGACACGGATGACGGATGAATGGATTTGTGGAGCCAACTATTGTGTATCAACCACGGCGAGGCTTAAGAACAAGGAGTGCAAAATTTGTGGAGCTATACAAGATCACACTACTTACGAATGCACCAAGGGAGGTTCTGATTGCTGAACAGAAATTGTTGGATCAAATGTAGTATGAGCTAAAACCATCTAAGAGATCTAAGAGAGCAAATGTAATGGTGTGTGAGCTAATAAAACCATCTAAGAGAGCAAAGCAGAGTTTGGTATCAAAATATTTACAAAATTCTAATTTTGAATATTATTTTTCAACATTTTATGCCGTTTATAAAAATGAATTGATTCTCGGTGCATTGTTACACATTTATTAATGATTTAATAGATTTATAACTAACATTTAGTGTATAATTTTTATTTAATGATTTTTATTTCTAAAAACTAATTTCTGATTTATAACATTATTAATACATTTCTAAATTAGTAATTAACTTATATATGTGTTGACAAGTTAATAAGTTTAAATCAATAAAATTTAACTTTTTATTTTAAATTACATTTTTATTTTCACTTTATTAATTTATTTATTTTATTTTATTTGTCCTTATAAAATCAAAAATATTACGTTAAATTTTAATATATTGAAAAATAATGTTCATTACTACTATATATTTCAATGTTTACACATATTTTGATTAATATATTAAGATATTCATCATCTGAACTTAAAGAGAGTAAAACATAATGAAATATCAAAAAAAAAACAAAAAACTACACAACTAAACATGTACCATAAAAATAATTACAATAATTGTTCATCCTTACATAATCAAACTTTATAAGCTCAGGAGGAATAGACTAAAATAGATAAAATGAAAGATTAAAACGAGATAAAAATAATTTTTATAAACAATAAAATAAACTTAACTAAAAAATGAAAATACTTAAACGAAAACAAGTCTTGCAAGGTCAAGAAAAAAAAAATTAAAATTAAAGCTCAGCTTGGATAGCACCTTCAATGAAAATGGTTTGCCATAATTTTCATTCTCGACAACTTTTGAAACCCTAGGAGCAATTTATTTCTTGGTGATTTCATGTTAACAAATAGAAAAGTGAGGATGAGGAAGAAGAGAAAGAAAAGACAGGCTTGAATGAATTGATTCTTGATTATGTTTTTATGTGAAATGATAGGAATCCGTTACACTTGATGGACTGATGGGGGTAGGTTGGTTTATATATATAGACAACAAAATTGATGCGAGACGACCAATAAAGACACGCACATTATTTTTGATTTTTTATTTATCAAATGAAATATATAGTCCCGTACTCCCATATCACAAAAAACAAAAAACAAAAAAAAAAAAAAAAAAAAAAAAAATCAAACTCAAACTCAAACTCATTTAAAATATTTAAATTTGTTTTTTATTTATTGTTTTTTAAATATCTTATATACTAAAATTACAAATAAAAAGAAAATTTTATAATATTATAATATCTAAAAACTCAATGTGCATAAACTTTGGCTTCAATCATTTTCAATTTTAAATATACTTACTTCTTATCTGATTAATGGTCAAATTTCATTTATATTTTCATTTATATTTTGTAAAAGAAACATGACTATTGTTTTTTGAGATAAAGTAAAATAAATTTGTACATATACTTCAAAAAAAAATATACTCCACTAATTTTTGTAGGTCTTATTATTATACATATTCTTAAACATATATATTTAAAAGAAATATAAAAAAATCAACATTTTTTTTTAATTTTACATATTTGAAAAAATGTGCCAACTTTTCCAACATTACTTTTTAACACAAAAAATAAGAGAATAATCAATAATTGGGAGATTTAACTCTTTTTCTACTTTAAAAAGTTTACTCTTTTTTGCCGCGGGTAGAAATTATCTGATACACAAAGTAAAAGAGATTATTAGTAGATAAAACTTGTTTTTATTTTGAAAAGTACTCATATTATTATGAGAGTGAATAGAAAGAAACAATGCATCTTATTGTTCAAAGAAAAAGATACATTAGTACTGTATATAGAAGTGCAATTCAATATTGTAGATGAGATGAGTACGATACGAACTCACGACACACTACTAACTTCGAAATGATAGTTCCTACTTTATTAAAAGTGAGATGGAAAATAACTATTTTGCCCCTACAAGTAAGTTCATGCATGTAAACAGATGAAACCAGAGGAAAACAGAGCTGAGTAACGTGACTGAACAAGGAAAAGAAATTAAGTCACAAATTAAACTCTGGCAGGCCAATATCTTTTGCCTTCTGAAATACGTTATTTGCATTGCATTGCATGGGGACTCTCAACCTTTTCATTTCCACTTTCATAAACTAAATTACACAACAGTAAATATGCTGAACAATTAATACTTATACAACTTTGACTCAACAACTACTAGTCTACTACTAATAAATTTCTCCTAACTACTTGAATTAAAACCCACATAACATACAAATTAATTAAAAAAAAAAAAAGATCATTACTACACCACAGCGCATGCAAGATGTTTTAAGAATTCTACAATCGGAAGCGCTAACCCTTATTCCAGCAAGCACGAGTCTTAAGACATTTTCAATGGTGCCAATTTGAGCTAGGGGTGTCTCCGGAGAACATCTACCGAACCAAAACAAACAGAAGTTATTCGGTTAAATCAAACCGAATCAAACTAATTCGATTTAGTTTTCCGTTTGAATTTTTTGAATTTTTGATTTTCGATTTGGTTTGATTTTTTAACCGATAAACCGATAAAACCGAACCAAATAGAATAAGAAATAAATAAATAATTATATAAAAAAATAAAAAAACAATAATTACTAATTTTAATTAAAAACTAAATATAAAAATATAATTTAAATTATTAAAAAAGTGAAAAAAGTTAAATAGTAAAAATTAGAAATTATTAAATAAAATAATATACTAATCATTTCTAATTTTTATGATTTTACTTTTTTCACCTTTTTTAATAATTTGAATTTTATTTTTATATATTTGATTTCTAATTAAAATTAATAATTATTATTTTAATTTAAATTGTTTTTTAATTTTTTTAATTACTAATTGATTAAAATCAAACCAAACCAAATCAAACCGAAATAATTTGATTAAAACCGAGCTAAACCATTTTTAAAACGGTTTGATTTTCGATTTATAAAAATACAGCTTAAATGGTTTGATTAATCGAATTCAATTTGATTTTGATTTGGATGAACTAAATTAACACTCCTAATTTGAGCACATTGAACCATTGAAATGGACTTGAGCACCTTAGAAATGAAAATTAACCAAATACCACATTTTTAGACTATATATATATATATATATATATATATATATATATATATATATATATATATATATATATATATATATATATATATGATAATTTTAATACTTTTTGTTTTGTGTATTAATATTTAATTAATAAAATTTATTTTTAAAATGTGTAAAGTTGGGTTTTATATTTTATGAAATTGCTTATTTTTTAAATTTCGTTGATGAGATCACATATAATGAGATTCATATACAGTTGTAAAATGAACTTTACCTATGGAATAATCAAGAAAATTATTTTACCCACCCAAATGCAATGATGGAGAAAAACTTTACCATGTTGGAAAATCTTAAGTCAAAATTGATTTTATCCCATGTTTGACTGAGTTGACTAGCTATAAAATTAATTTCGATTGGAAAATAAATTATACGATAATTTTCTACGTCGTTCGTATATAATTATAGAATTTTATTTCTTCAAAAACCGATTTTCGGTGAGTGAAAAATAAATTGTTAAAGATAGCCAATTAAAAAGGAAAATTGAATATGTAATAAAGTGTAGGACTTTATTACATTGAAATGTGTAATAGTTATTACATCTCACATTGAAAGATGTAATAAAATTATTACACTTGATAATTGATTGGAGGATTAATGTGTTCAACAAGTGAGTAAGACCATGGACCATTAAGGTACATGGCAAACGCCACACGCGTGTCCGTCCGTCCGGCTCGGTCCGTGCCCGTACCCGTGCTCGGACCGACCCGTCCCGTCCCGACCCGACCCGACTCGTCCTTGGACTTGGATCGTGGATCTTGGACTTGGATCTTGGCAATTGGCCTTTGGGTTGGACTTGGGCTTCCTGGGGCTTCTGGGCCTGACCATCGTAATAGTTTTGCTGACGCGCTGAACTATAGATTGGGCTCACAAATGGTGGACTAAAGTTGTACACATGTGGGATGAAGTTGAAAAGGCAGCCTGATTGAAATTAAAATAATATTTAATAATTATATTATTATTATTATTATTTTCATAAACCCCAACGGTCAGCAGGTCATTACCTGGCTGTTACAATGTGTTGAATGACCAGGCTTAACTCCTGGAGGTTACAGGTGGTAGTAATGGCTGCATTATTCACCTGCGTGAATGCCTTGACCCAACCCTTCACATGCATGGAGCTCCTAGGATGCATTTCATACACCAGAAAAACGCAAAAGCAATTCCCAGCATTTTCTTACAAGTTCATACTCCCTACATTTTCCTGTTCGAAAGTGGTTCTTTTCTGGTTGCTTCAGAATAAGAACGTTGACAGTCGTTGTATCTTTGGGGACATTACGTCTTAAACCGTAGCAAACACGGGACGTATTTGTCTTGCGGATAGCGAAAGCGCCTCGACTACCCGCAATCCAGTTCTGACGTTCGATCGAAGTTGAAGACCTGTTCGTGTTTCATTCTTCTTCTTCATTTCTTTTATTTAAGTTTATAGTTTGTGGAAAAGTGTAAAGATTCAGTAGTACTGATTCTAATTCAGAAACAAACATTGTAATAGCTACGAATACCAACAACGCAAGACAAATAATCGTGCTAAAAAATGACAACCGGAGAAATTTCTGGTGCTGAGAAGACCGCCCAAACTGGACATGTCCCACCGATGAACTTGAACGTTCCAATCATGCCATCATCGGTTGTTCATGCTGAGAAACCTGAGAAGTTCAGTGGGACTGACTTCAAAAGGTGGCAACAAAAGATGATGTTTTACCAGACCAAGTTGGGTTTGGCAAAGTTTCTCAAGGATGAGCCTCTGGCCATGGATGATAATAAAACTGATGGAAATAAGCGTGCGGCTTATGAAGCATGGGGACAGGGTGATTACATGTGCCGGAATACCGTTTTGAACGGTCTGAGTAATGACCTGTACAATGTGTATGGGATTATGCCTTCGGCCAAAGCACTCTGGGATGCTTTGGAGAAGAAATATAAAACTGAGGACACCGGAACTAAGAAGTTCGTCGTCGGGAAGTTTTTGGATTTTAAGATGGTCGACTCTAAGTCGGTGATATCTCAATTCCAACACTTCCAGCTGATCTTGCATGACCTTGAGATTGAAGGCATGAAAATCAACGAGTCTTTTCTTGTGGCTGCTGCTATTGAGAAGTTACCCCCGAGTTGGAGGTCTTATCAAAACTATCTCAAGCATAAGACCAAGGAAATGACTATTGACAAGCTGGTTTTCAAGCTTCGTATCGAAGAGGAAACCCGTAAGAGGTTTAATCCTGGGAGTGTGCCTGAGGAGCCTCGTGTGAGTCTGATTGAGCAACCCAAAAGGAAGTTGCCTCCTCCACAGAATACCTCTAAAGGGAAAGAGACTGCCACCAAGGTCTGGAAGTTCATGGTAAAATGCCATAACTTTGGAATAACTGGCCACATGGCTAAAGATTGCAAGAAGCCTAAACAGCCTATTGCACAGTACAAGGGGAAAGGGAAGCAATCAGCTAACCTTGTTGAAACCTCTGGGCAGGAGCTGACTGAAATGGATATGTCAGCAATGGTGTTTGAAGCCAACTTGGTTGGTAATCCCAAGGAGTGGTTCATTGACACTAGAGCCACTCGCCATGTCTGCTCTGACAAGGATGCAATTTGTACCTATGCTCCTTCGACTGGCCGAAAGCTCCACATGGGGAACTCTTCCTCGTCTGCTGTTGCTGGAGTTGGGAACGTGACCCTGAAGCTCACCTCTGGAAAGGAGCTGCTGTTGAAGGATGTGTTGCATGTCCCGGACATCCGCAAGAACTTAGTCCCAGACATCCTAGTTGAGCATGGTTTTAAACTTGTATTTGATGTTAAGAAGTTTATTTTGACTAAGTTTGGAACTTTCCTTGGTCGGGGCTATCTCGACAATGGACTGTTCAAAATGAATATAATGGTTGTGCGTCGTGTACCCAATGTTGCCTCGAGCATTAATAAAAACAAGTCTGTTTCGGTTTACTTGCTTGAGTGTTCTGAATTGTGCCATATTAGATTAGGACATGTAAATCTAAATGCGATTAAAAGATTAATGAATTTGGAATTATTACCAACTTAAAAAATTGATTCACAAAAGAAATGTGAAATTTTTGTTGAAGCCAAAATGGCTAAGTTACCTTTTCCCTCGATTGAAAGGTGTACTGAACCTTTTGGTTTAATCCATACAGATATATGCGATTTAAAGTTTGTACAAACAAGAGGTGGAAAAAAGTACTTCATCACATTTATTGATGATTGTACTAGATATTGTTACTTATATTTATTAAGTAGCAAAGACGAAGCCTTAGAGGCTTTTACCAAGTATAAAGCTGAGGTTGAAAATCAACTTGGTAAACGAATTAAAATAATTCGAAGTGATAGAGGTGGAGAATATGTAGCTCCGTTTGAGAAGTTATGTTCTGAAAATGGGATAATTCATCAAACGACGGCTCCTTATTCACCAAAATCAAATGGTGTTGCTGAACGAAAAAACAGAACTCTTAAAGAAATAATGAACGCCACGTTGATTAATTCGGGTTTACCTCAGATCATGTGGGGGGAAGCTATTTTGACAGCTAACCACATTTTGAATAGAATCCCACTTAAAGGTAAAGATGAGACGCCGTACAAATTGTGGAAAAATCGTAAGCCGTCTTATAAATATCTTAAAGTGTGGGGGTGTTTGGCTAAGGTGTCTGTTCCTGACCCAAAGCAAATGAGAATCGGACCGAAGAAGGTCGATTGCATTTTTATCGGATATGCATACAATAGTATGGCTTACCGATTTTCGGTACACAAGTCTGATAATCCAGACGTGCATAAAGGTACCACGATTGAATCGAGAAATGCTTCATTTTTCGAAAATATCTTTCCTTGTAAAGAAAGAGAAGAATCAAGTTCTAATAAAAGATCTTATGAACCTGATGTTGAATCAACACCAATTGGTGATGATCAGGTAGACGAAAAGGTTATTAAACCTAGACGTGGTAAAAGGATAAAAACAGCTAAGTCGTTTGGACCTGATTTTATTACATATTTATTGGATGACGAGCCAAGGACCTACGGGGAAGCTCTATCCAGTCCATATGCACCGCTCTGGGAAGAAGCTATTAATAGTGAAATGGAGTCTATACTGCAAAATCACACGTGGAAGTTGGTTGATCTTCCACCGGGTTGTAAACCTTTAGGATGTAAATGGATCCTAAAGAAAAAGTATAAAGCAGATGGAACGGTCGATAAGTTTAAAGCTCGTTTGGTAGCTAAAGGGTTTAAACAAAGAGAAGGATATGATTTCTTCGATACATATTCACGTGTAACCAGAATATCGTCTATTCGGGTGCTTATTGCGATTGCTGCTTTGTACAATCTCGATATTCATCAGATGGATGTGAAAACTGCATTTCTGAACGGTGAATTAGAAGAAGAAATATATATGGAACAACCCGAGGGATTCGTAGCACCTAGACAAGAGAAAAAGGTGTGCAAATTGATAAGGTCGTTGTACGGACTTAAGCAAGCTCCTAAACAACGGCATTTGAAATTTTATAACATTATGATATCAAATGGATATAAAATCAACGAGTGTGACAAATGTGTGTACATTAAAGGTACATCTGACTCATTTGTCATAGTATGTCTATATGTAGACGACATTCTAATCATGGGTAGTGCTCATGAATTGATCATGAATACTAAAGCAATGTTAAAAAGAAATTTTGACATGAAAGATTTGGGTGTTGCTGATTTAATCCTTGGGATTACAATTGAAAGAACCCCAAATGGAATTGTCTTATCAGAATCCCATTATGTTGAGAAAGTGTTAAAGAAATTCAATGCCCATGATGGTCCTACGAGTAGGACGCCGATTGACTTAAGTATAAATCTTACTGTCAATAAGGCTGAACCTGTAGCTTAGTTAGAGTATTCTCAAGTTATAGGCAGTCTGATGTACTTAACAAATTGTACACGTCCAGACTTGGCCTATCCTGTGAATAAACTGAGCAGGTATACAAGCAATCCAGGTGTTGAGCACTGGAATGCTTTGAATCGGGTTTTAAAGTATTTGAAATACACCCTAGAGTATGGGCTATACTATACAAAATATCCTAATGTACTTGATGGATATTGTGATGCTAGTTGGATATCTGGTTCTAAAGATTCACATTCCACTAGTGGTTACGTCTTCTGTATCGGGAGCGGAGCAGTGTCGTGGAAGTCAACGAAACAAACGTGTATAGCCATATCCACCATGGAATCTGAGTTTATTGCTTTACATAAAGCTGGTGAAGAAGCAGAGTGGCTTCGTCACTTTTTGGAAGATATTCCACGTTGGAAAAAGCCTGTGTCTCCCGTGATGATTCACTGTGATAGCCAAGCAGCTATAGGGAGAGCACAGAGCATTATGTATAACGGTAAGTCTCGACATATTCATCGAAGACAAAAGGAATGGATCGAGATCAATTGGGCGTGTTGCTAGAGGGAATGGGTTTGAAAAACACAATCCATCGAACGATCATAACGGTAACCCTACTTTGATGAATGGAGATCCCATGAACTTGGTTCAAAGACAAAAATATGTTATGAAAGTTCAATCGAGCACTTGTACTCATCCCTAAAGGCAATTCAAGTGATGTTTCCTGACGTGTGGTAATAGGTTAAGTTCTCGAGGAGACTTTTAATGAATCCCTACCTTGAAAAGGTTAAGTATGTCAGGATACTTATAATGGGAGGTCACCTATATAAATGTGAAGTGAGGGCCGCTTCAAATGTAAACATTTATGAATCCAAAGTGTTGTCCATGGCCAAAACGGACACAACATAGAACGGGAAATTGAACGGAATTTATTGCGTGAATAGCATTGACTCGTTGTACGTTGTGGGGGAATAGTTCAAGGCATCGTGTCCACTAGGCCTCCTGTACTTCCGATGTTGTTCACTACGGAAGGTTCAAAGCCGCAAACTACCTTTCCGGAAGCAATATATCCTTTTGGGGAATTGAACGAAGAGTCTGCATACATGCATACATTGATTTCCACTCATGTGGGGGATTGTTGGAAAATCTTAAGTCAAAATTGGTTTTATCCAATGTTTGATTGAGTTGACTGGCTATAAAATTAATTCTGATTGGAAAATAAATTTTACGATAATTTTCTACGTCGTTCGTAAATAATTACAGAATTTTATTTCGTCAAAAACCGATTTTCGGTGAGTGAAAAATAAATTGTTAAAGATAGCCAATTCAAAAGGCATTTAATTGAATATGTAATAAAGTGTAAGACTTTATTACATTGAAATGTGTAATAGTTATTACATCCCACATTGAAAGATGTAATAAAGTTATTACACTTAATAAGTGATTTGGGGATTAATGTGTTCAACAAGTGAGTAAGATCATGGACCGTTAAGGACATGGCAATCGCCACACGCGCGTCCGTCCGACCGTCCGACTCGGCATGTGCCCGTGCCCGTGCTAGTGCTCGTGCTCGGCTCGGCTCGGCCCGTCTCGACCCAACTCGACTCGCCTCGTCCTTGGACTTGGACTTGGACTTGGATATTGGCAATTGGACTTTGTGTTGGAGTTGTGTACTTAATGTCTAGATTTAAGTATCGGTAAACTCCCGGTCATAGCATTTAACCTATTTAATTATTAAACAATTATTTGCATTTAATTATTATTAATTAATTATGCAAAATATAGTCCTGGATTTTATACGTTGTAGTTAGTATGGTGTGTCGGGCCCACACAGAAGATCATACTATCGGTTACTCTTATTCAATCAAACAGTTGCTCACGACCTAGATGGACACGGACCAATCCATCGGTATAGTCGTTGTGTGAGAGAGAAAATAATTTATCTTAATTATTTTATCACACTTGTACACTTGGTGTATTGGGCGGATCGCTTGAGATTTATCAATTAGGATTGCCGTTGATAATTGATTTAAATCTCAGAGTATTTTATTCTTAATCCCCGATACTATTGCGGGTGTGTATATTTAATATAAGAGACTTTGATTTTCCAAAGGAATTAACCGATTTAATTATTGGGTTAATTACCGGTAAAATTGGGTCGCTATATTTTATATATGACATGCCGTGAATACATGACGGGAAAGTGTATCCCGGAAGGGTTGATAATATCCCCGAGATGAGTTCATAAGGAATTATTGTGTAAACCTCATGAGTGGATTCGTTCCGCACAATAATTAAGGTTGAATGGTACTAGTCTCGGATATAAGAGATGAATAAATTAATTAGCAATAAATTAATTTTATTCATGGATATTTAAATCTTAAATACACGGAATAAATAATACTACCGGAGAAATATTATTTGATATAATATGGTTTAATATTGGGAGTGCAATTAATTTATATAGTGGAAAATAAATTAATTAATATTGATAAGGATTAATAGATTTGGGATGGGCTCAATTTAATCATCAATATTGGAAGCCCAATATTCCACCTCCTTTTAATCCCCTACGTAGCCTATAAAAGCACTACATGGCCTTCATAATTAACACACGAAATATAATTCTTGAGAGTTGAAGGAGATCCATAGGAGTTCGATAGATCGTCGCCCACACGACGTTCGGACGAGGTGCAAGGAATACGTAGGAAGATTCGAAGGTCTTCAACACGTTTAATTCGTTTCTCCGCACAACGAATCGAGGTACATAATCATAAACCCCTCTATGATTTTATGTGATATAATTGTGATATATACATGAACAAGACGATCCGGGAAAACGACGAACCTCGGGGACGGGGATTCGAGATCCCCGGCGAGGATCGAAGGTGGCGGTCGAACCCTAGGGTTCGGACCGCCGGACGCGCGGCGAAGGGGACCCCGGCTGGACGCCGGGGCACGCGATCGACCTAGGGTCGATCGCCGGGAGGTTCGCCGTGGGCTGGTGCCACGGCGGGTGGACCCCCAGCCACCGTCGCCGGCGGCGCGTCGGACGCAAAGCCCTCGGCTGAAGCCGAGGGGCGATCGAGCCCGTGAGCTCGATCGCGGATCGCTGCGGGGTTGACCCGCAGCTGCCTCGTGCGCGCTACGGGAGTTCCCGTAGCGGAGGCGCACAGGGCTGACCCCATGCGAGCAGCGAGTCAGCGACTCGCTGCGGGGGCTGCTACGAGCAGCCCCGGGGATCGCTACGAGCGATCCCAACGATCGTTCGAAGACGATCGCGAGCCCCTCGTGGGGGCTCGGCTGGGCGCACGCGGTCCTCGGACCTCGCTGGGCGTTCGGTCGGGCCCCGGCTCGTGAGGTGGTTCGCGTTCGGGTCTTCCGGCGATAGGGTTTCGGTCGGGTTATCGGTTCCGCGATTTTTTTTGATAACCCGGGATATCGATTCCCAACACTTTGGGCTGGACTTGGGCTTCCTGGGGCTCCTGGGCCTGGCCATCGTAATAGGTTTGCTGACGGGCTGAACTATAGATTGGGCTCACAAATGGTGGGCTGAAGTTGTACACATGTGGGCTGAAGTTGAAAAGGAAGTCTGTTGAAATTAAAAAAATATTTAATAATTATATTATTATTATTATTTTCAAAAACTCCAACGGTCAGCAGGTCATTACCTGGCTGTTACAATGGCTGAAATTTGCGGAGTCTTCAAAGGCGACCAGATTCAAACTCCAACCCAAGTAGGACTCTCGTCTGCGCTTGGAGGTATTTCCCCCCACACGTCTCTTATCATCTGAAGCCCGTCTATATAAGAGAGCGACTGATGAAGAAGAAGTACAACACATGAGCAGCGAAGAAATCGGATCGGAACCCTACCTGACCAGTGAAGACGACGGCAGCCGCGTGAGCAACCAAACTCGCCGGCGTTTATTTTCTGTTAAGCCCTCGGGCTAAAAACAATTTCTTTTATGTTTTTATGTTTATGATTTCGTACTTAGTTTTTTATTTCCGTTTGAAAATTTTCCTTTTCATAATGCAATTCGTAGTTCGTCAAATTCTTTTCCTTGTTTTATTTTCGTTTATTTCCATGAGTAGCTAACCTGTTTGTATCTGGGCAAAGACAGAACCTGACCAACTCTAAGACGTGACCGTGCCGGGAGGCTTATTGATGACAGCAACTAGCTGAGTTTTGTTCCCGATTCAACAGGGTAGTAACTTAAGCATGTTAGGGACTTGGGCCATCCTACAATGACCAGTGGGAACCCCGACTTGCCTAACACAGGAGTACGTGGATCAACGCGACCGGGAGACTGGGCGTCCGCGAAGTACAACATGTTGGTGGAGATGTGGTCGTGTGACTTGGGTCTGTCCAGGCATGCTATTGGCCATTCCGGGTTTGCTTGGAGGATGAAGGCGACTTGATCAACTTAGACTCATGCGGTCATATAGTGTCGAATTGGTCAACGTCAGGAGACATATTGAGAGAGATCTAATAGGACTTAAACATAAGAGCGAATAAGGGTTCGGGGTATTAATATGCGTGACATTATAGGGATGTTAATATTTAGGATCTATAACTGGAAGATAAAACTGTTAGCAAAATGATATACGTACCGATGATCGGCAGCACATAGGTCAAGGGGGAAGTCAGGGGAGTCAATGCCTCAATACTTTCGTCTTTAATTGTTTCTTCTTATCTGTTTAGTCGAGTCTGTTAATTGCTCAGTCTATTAATTGTTGGAAATCGATATCCTGGAGTCGACGGAATTGCGGAATCACGACTCCGATCAAAATCCCTTCGCCGGAGAACAACCGCGAACCACCGCGCGAGCCGGGCCCGAACGAACAACCACCGCCGCGGGATAAACCCGCGGCATGTCCAGCCGAGCCCAGCGAGGGACTCGCGATCGAACACGATCGTCGGGGATGCACGCGCATCCCCGCGGGCTGCTCGTAGCAGCCCCCGGCGGTGAGTCCGGCGACTCACCGCCACCGCCGTGGAGGAGGGGCGTCCGCCCAGCGGACAGCCGCGCACCAGCCCGCGGCGCCCCAGCGATCGACTCAAAGTCGATCGCACGCCCCGGCGTCCAGCCGGGGCTCCTCCTTTGCGCGATCGGCGATCGTGCCCTAGGGCCGATCGCCACCCTCGGCGTCCAGCCGAGGGGTTTTGCCTTCGATCCCGGCGGGGATCGCTCGACCGTCCGCGGTCCGGTGATCTCCGATCACCACCGCACGGTCGAACCCCGTCCCCGGGTTCGTTCCGTTTCCCGGATCTTCGTTCATGTATATACGCGAATAAAAGATTAAAATCATCGAGGGGGTTTCAACGATTTTACCTTTGTTCTCGTTGTGCGGAGAAACGAGATCTATGAAGACCTTGAGACCTTCCCACGTATTCCTTGCACTAGCTCGAACGTCGGGTGGGCGACGATCCTCCGAACTCCATGGATCTCCCTCTCTACTTTCTCTCTCTAGAATTGTGATCTTCAAGTTATGAGAATAGAGAAGACCGTGTAGTGCTTTTATAGGCTACGTAGGGGATCTTAAGGAGGTGGAATATTGGGCTTCCAATATTAATGATTAAATTGAGCCCAAGCCCAAATCTATTAATCCCATTAATATTAATTAATTTATTTTCCACTATAGAAATTAATTATAAATTAATTGCACTCCCAATATTAAACCATATTATATCAAATAATATTTCTCCGGTAGTATTATTTATTCCGTGTATTTAAGATATAAATATCCATGAATAAAATTAATTTATTGCTAATTAATTTATTCATCTCTTATATCCGAGAATAGTACCATTCAACCTTAATTATTATGCGGAACAAATCCCCCTGCAGGGTTTACATAATAATTCCTTATGAACTCATCTCGAAGATATTATCAACCCTTACGGGATACACTTTCCCGTCAAGTATTCACGGCATGTCATATATAAAATATAGCGACCCAACTTAAACGGTAATTGACCCAATAATTAAATCGGTCAATTCCTTTGGAAAATTAAAGTAACTTATATTAAATATATACACCCGCAATAGTATCGGGGATTAAGAATAAAATACACTGAGATTTAAATCGATTATCCAAGGCAATCCTAATCGATAAATCTCAAGCGATCCGCCCAATACACCAAGTGTACAAGTATGATAAAATAATCAAGACAAATTATTTTCTCCCTCATACAACGACTATACCGATGGATTGGTCCGTGTCCATCTAGGTCATGAGCAACTGTTCCATTATATACGAGTAACCGATAGTATGATCTTCCTTGTGACGTCGCACACCATACTAACTACAACGTATATAATCTAGGACTATAATTTGCATATATTTAATTATAAATAATTAAACTCAAATAATTGTTTATTTAATTAAATAGATTAATGGCAATGGATCGGGAGTTTCCGTTACTTAAATCTAGACATTAAGTACACAACTCCAACAATCTCCCACTTGTACTAAGGTCTAGTCATTTCTTCCAAACTCCCGACTCCCATACTCTTCACGTGCTTAATATGCACTTCCAATAAGTGCTTTGTGAAATAGCAATCTAGATTGTCGTTCTAAAGTTATCTTGGTGACTACAAAGTCGTCTTCCCTGATGATGATTCGTATCAGGTGGTACTTGCTCTATGTGTTATCTTACACTTATGTACTTATGATTTCTTACCATTTGCCATCGCACCGCTACTTACATAGCCTTTGGCAAATTAAGAATCACATCTAAGTCCCAGAGATTATCCCGGAGCTATACCAAAACTTCCGCTGCCTCTGAGGCCGCTATTTGGTTACTCATTGCAGAGTCCAAAAAGCATCGTGCTTATCACTCTTCCATGTTAAAACTCCTTCTCCTTCAATAGTGAAACACATAGCCTGATATCGACTTACACCGGTCCTTATTTGATTAGAAATCTAAGAGAGTGTAATCCAAAGGAAAAGCTTGTCTGCTTCGTAATCCAGAACATAGTTTCCAGTACTTCGTAAGTACTTAAAATGTTCATTACAGCAGTCGAGTATTCCTTTCCAGGATTACCTTGATATCCTCCCACTATGCTAACCGCATAGCCGATATCAGGTTCTTGTTTTCAACATTGCATTTATCAAGCTTTCCACACTCCAAGTGTAGGAAACCGCTTTTATTGCTTCTATCTCCTTTTGTGTTTCCAAAACACATGTCTTTAGATAGATGCATTCCGTATCTAAAAGGTAACGAACCTTTCTCGGACTCTTGCATGTTAAAACGAACCATAATCATATATATGTAAGATGTCCAGGAGAAGTACGATGTTCTTTCCTAGAGATCCAAGATCTGAAGAACATGTCCAACTTCTTCCTTTATCTTTCATATTGATTTATCTAGACAACCATCATTTTATGTCTTGACAACATCTTTACATTGTTACCAATGATAAGAATGTTCTCTACATAAAACCCGAGAAACACCACTTTGTTCCTTCTGTTGGAAATCGACTACCCGGGACATGTCCGTTCGACTACTCGAACATCCGGACAAGCCCAGTTGACCTCCAGCGTGCCTACTGTGTCCACGACGAAGCCCCTGACCCGTCTAACGCCCAGCCATCGCACCCGAGGCACGACCGCGCAAAACGAGAGGCTTCTGGCCTCTCTGTCGTCCGACACCAGAAGGTGTCGTCCGACAAGCCAATGTCGGCCGACAGCTATACATGTCGGCCGACAGTCGTCGCGAACAGCAGCGCGACGCTGCTGTTCCAGGCTCGTTTCCGATTGGTTTTTCCGATTCCGACCACCGCTCGTGAAGTCAGCGACTCCACAGTGATCTAGGAACACCAACCACGATCCCGGAACTCGATCGGAGGTTCGTTGTATGATTACGTACGAAAAGAATCGAAATAATGCGGAAATAGGGTTTCGATTTCTTATACCTTTGATGCGTGATTCGGAGAAGCCGAATAGGCGAACACCCTGAGATCTTCTAGTGTGTATCCTAGCCCTCGACGCTGGACGTTGTGTGGGCAACGATCCACCGGAGTCTTCTCTTCTTCTTCTCTCTCAAACCCTCTTTTTCACGTTTTAATTATTCTGTCTCCAGAAATATATTTTCGCTAGCAAATTAATTTCTACAGAATTAATTATTCTGTCTCCAGAAATATATTTGCGCTAGCAAATTAATTTCTACAGAAATAAAAACACTGCGCTAATCTAAATTAATTAAGCAGAGAAGAAAATAATTGCGCTAACAAAATAATTTCTCCACAGAATTAATTATAGCGGCGTTTCGTAGGTTAAGAGAAGAGAGATTGAGGGGTATATATAGGCCACACTAGGGACCTTAGGACAATTAATTAATTAGGCTAAATTGTAATTTAATTAAACCGGTGTCCTTAAAAGAAAACCTTTAATTAAATCCAATTTTAATTATAATTAATTCCACTATAAAATTATAATTGAATTCCCAATTAATTAATCTATATTATTTTACCAATAATATTTCCGCCGAAATTACATATACGACTTTCCCCGTGTTTAAGATATCGAACGTCCACGAATTTATTTAATTACTAACAATTAAATTAATTCGTTTCTTATTATCCGAGACTAGTACCACTCATCCTTATTATCATGTGGAACGAATCCACCTGCAGGGTTTACATGATAAACTTTATGAGCTCATCTCGGGGACGTCATCAACCCGATAAACGGGACACGGTTTCCTGTCTATAATCTATAGCATGTCGTGCGTACAATTACGATTCCCAATTTACCGAGAATCTCGACTAATCATTTAGTCTCACTCATTGGCAAGTCAAAGAACCGAGAATTGGACACACGCACCTATAATTATATAGGGATTAAGAATTCGTATATCCGTAATATCTGAGGTCTAGTTCGATTACTGCGATTAGTATAAATCGAACGCCCTCCCGTGGTCCTGCTCAATACACCAAGTGTACGAGTGTAACATGATAGTCAAGACCGACTATCTACCAGTCACACTACGACGTACCGATGGATTGTCCCTGTCCATCTAAGTCGTGAGCTACTGTTCGATAGTATACGAGTAACCGACAGTATGATCTTCCGCGTGTCTCCTCACGCCATACTGTCTACAACGTATACATCAAGGACTATTGCATTAAATGCAATCATGTTTGAATCATATCTCGAACTAAGGTATAGATAAGGAGTTCCGTATTTGCACTAAACTAGACATTTAGAATACAACTCCATCAATCTCCCACTTATACTAAAAGTCTAGTCGCCCTCTCCCAAACATCAGATTCCCATAACCTCATCACGCCTACCCAACGCTTTCGCTGGAAGTGCCTCTGTGAACGGGTTTTACCAGGCAATCCTCTCGATGCTATCTAGGTGACAACTGCATCGTCTTACTAGACGATCTCTCGAATCAGGTGGTACTTGCGCTCTACATGTTATCTCCCACTGTGGACTCGTGGCATTTCAAGTTTTCCAATACCGCTATTCAAAATAGCTTTAGGTGAACTAGAAACCACATCTAAGTCCCTTAAGAAGTTCTGGATCCATACTGACCTTTTAACTGCCTCACAGGCCGTTATCCTTTCAGTTTCCATGGTAGAGTCCGTAATGCATCGCTGCTTTACATTCTTCCATGTGACTGCTCCACTTCACAGTGAGAACACATAGCCTGACTTCGACTTTCGACTGTCCCTGTTTGATTTGGAAATCCAATTCTATGTAATCCAAAGGAAACAACTTGACTGCTTTGTAACTCAGAACATAATTCCTGGTCCTCTGCAGGAGCCTAATCATGTTCTTTACATCAGTCGAGTGATCCTTTCCAGGATTACTATGATATCTTACCACCATGCCCACGGCATAGTAGATATCAGTCTCATGCATAGCATTACATACATTAAGCTTCCCACCATTAAGGTGTAGGGAACTGCTTAATCTTCATCTATCTTCTTTATTGTGTCGGACACAAAACTTTAGATAGATGAATTCCATATCTAAAAGGTGAAGACCTTTCTTGGAATTCTGTATGCTGCAACGAGTAAGAATTGTATTTATGTATGAGACTCGAGATAAGTTCTATGTTCTTTTCTGGCGATCATTTGTAACTTTGATCCCAAGAACATTCTCGACTTCTCCTAAGTCTCTTACATTGAATTACTCGGACAACCATCCCTTCATGTCCGACAACATCCTTCATATTGTTGCCAATTTAGAAGGATGTCGTCTACATAAATAATGAGAAAACACCACATCTTTTCTGTCACATCTTTATTACACACAGAACCTAAACATGCCTTGAATGAATCCATGAAATGGATTTTCTCATAGGTCCGCATGTGTCCAAGATCTTAAAGCTTCCTTCAATCCTAAGATTGATTAAGCTTGCTTACCGAATGCTCCTGGCTCTTTTCGATGAATCCCTCTGGCTGTCCCACACAGATGGCCCCGTCAAGACTTCGATTTAGGAAATCTGTCTTGACTTCCATCTTCCATGTGAAGACAAAAGAATCCTGATCGACTTTTGCCAAGACTGAGCATCTTGATCTTTCAGCGTCTCGTCATAGATCCAGGGTTCGGGTTCATGTTCTCCAGGTAACAAGTCCGAAGACTCACCTATAAACATGAGCCTGTTGGGTTGTCTAACAACCCTCCCACTACGACGACGCTCCGGTGTATCTTTAGTGACTAAAGATTATAGTAGTGAACTACTCAGTTAGGCTGGTTCTAAGTATTGATCAGTCCCTCTAAGCACATTAAGTATTACTCTACTCTTGGGCTTGTGATCTTGCATATATATAGTCCATGTCTAAGAACCGAACATTGATGCAATCAATGAACATCTGGTCCTTTGGACTATATTACATATCTCAATTCGTTTTCTTAGGGTATCCTATAAACAGCCGAATATCAGTACAAGTTTCCAAAGGAATCAAGTTCAGGATAAACGCTGCTGTTTCCAAGCCATATCCCAAAAACGAATTAGGTAACTCCGAATAACTCATTGTGTACTTTCCCATATCTATAAGAGTCCTATTCCTTCTTTATGACACATCATTTTGCCGAGGCATGAATGGTGTAGTCAATTGGGAGTTAATCCCATTTTCTGATCAGTATGCCTTGAACTCCTTAAAGAGGTTCACATACATCAGAGCGAATCAACTCTAGTACTTTCTTGGATCTATGCCCTTTAACCGTAAAGGGTTGCCTGGTCATTCAAACTTCCAAGTATGATTCGAAGGTTGGAAAGTCCTTTCCTTCAACCTAGCTGAGTAGTCCATCAGCTTTCACCCTTTGAATCGTACTCAAGTTAAAATGATCTAGCCTAAGATTCCATAAGTACATTTGATTCATCCTAGAAGGATCTTTACTCTTATTGGGTTTTGACAATGTGTTATTAGCTCCGGTGTGTTGCATCGTGGAAGAACACGGATTTAGTATTAAATTGTCTATCAATGTAACAGAATAGATAATATCCCCGTTTCCTACTCTGATAGGTATGAAACCATCCAAAGAAACGGAATATCCATTCTAAGCCAATTTTGAAATCCGAAATGAAATTTCTTTCTAAATGCCGGCACATAAAGACAATTTGTTAGAACTAAAATCCTACCGTTAAAACATTTAACATCTCCCACTGCAACGGCTGTTACCTTAACAGTATTGCCCATGTAGGTTATAACTTCTTGTTGCTTGAGAGGACAATTAAAACTCCCAGTATCCAGACTGCTTACAACGGAAGCACTTGCCCCTTGGGCTTGCTTGTCCCATTCCGTGGTCCAGATATATTAGGCCCACTGGGTTTCCGTATTTGCTTCTTCTTCCTTTTGCCGCCCGGAGGCCTAGGAAGAGCCAATTTCTCAACCACAAGTGCTTGAGAGCCCTTAGAGATTCCCTCAGCCGCTTGAAGTTCAATCAGGAGTTCCGCCAATGAGTAAGACCCCTTATTCATGTTATAGTTCAGGCGGAACTGCTCAAAACTTCTCGGCAGAGACTGGAGCACAATATCGACTTGGGTTACCCCATCGATAACTGATCCTAGAATCTCTATCTCATTCAGATAGCACATCATCCTAAGAACGTGATCCCTCACGGGTGTTCCTTCGGATGCGATGGCCGTCATGAGTTGCCTCATTGCATTTTGCCCGGCTGTCCTGTTCTGATAACCAAAAAAACTTCTTGAGGTTTAAGCATCATATCATAGGTAATGGTCATGGCTTGATCCCGATGTTGCAGTACATTTGACATGAAAAACCATAATGTAGCTCCGCGTCATCTCAGAGCCTTGATCCATTTCCATGAGCTTCCTTTCCTCAGGAGTGGAAGCATCATTTGGTTCAGCAGGTCAATTGACTTGGAGTACATAATTGTACTCCTCTGCAGTTAGGACAATGTCCAAGTTTCTTCTTTAATCCATACAAAATAGGTTCAGTGAGTTTGTTGACTTTTAATGGGAATAATACCATATAAAACAAACAATTAGTTTAATTCGATATCATTTCCCTCAAATAATATCATTAAACTACCAATCATTTCCAAAATCCCATCAGACTAGCATGCCACGTTCTTGTGGACGTATACTAATCCAAACGATTTTATAATTGGATTTTTACTTCGGTCGTACATCATTATAGCAGTGACTCCGATGGGGAGGATACTATAAAGCGTACCTAAGTGTATACCATTTCTCAGTACTAAGTCCACCGCTCGGGAACTACATGCCCACCGCAAGCCACGTTCATGTGGACGTTTACGTTGACATGCGGTCCTCCACAACTTTCTATAACTGTCGAGCCTCAATTAATCCTAAAGTTCCGTTTCCATCTAGCAAGCCACGTTAGTGTGGACGTTTACTAAAACAAACAACTTTATTAATTGAATCCCATTTATTTAAATGTCATAGAGTCTCAATTAACCCAAAGTACCGTTTCCATTTAGCAAGCCACGATAGTGTGGACGTTTACTAAAACAAACAACTTTGTTAATTGACTCTTACATTTATTAAATACCACAATTTTATTATTCAAAGCTTGATATCTCGTAAGTGAAACTCGAAGTTTCTAACCAGCGATCAATCATGCAATTGAGCCCTATCTCTCACTAGGTGAGGGAGCCAACCAGACAATCGATCTAGTCATCGAATGACTCGAATGTCTCTAATCTGTGTCATCGACATAATCAAGCGCTTTGGCTCCATTCCACTCCCCGGGGTGAGAATGAGTCGAGTTGAACTTAGTCTTTGAAAAACAGATTAGGCACTTGCTTTTGAAAAATATAATTGTTCGATTTTTATAAGTGGAATTGAATTCGAATTTTGATCCAGTGATATCCGTGTATCGACTTTATCCGATAGGGAGGATGACACTAAAGCCAACTCGTAAGTCAATACACATCACATTCAAAACAGAGAATGGAGACCGCGGGATTGTTTCCAATCCCTCTCCCACTTAGTATTTTACGATTGAAGGATAACATGCATAAAATAATTAAGCATAATAAAAGGCACGTAAATCACATAAAAAGCAATTAACGTGGCCCCGATTATTATGGCCTTAAGTATTCTCCAATGCACGTCTCTTGGAACTTCATCTCGTTGCTCGTCTCGATCTCGGTCCACCACCGACTCGCTCGAGGGTCAAGAGACGAACTCCTCCCACTGGAGCCTCGTCTCGAGCCTCGTTGAGTCGTCCGTGGGGTCGAACGAACCCCAGCCCCGCTGCTGCCCGTCGCGAACACGGGGTGTGTTCGATGGCTGCCCGTTGCCGGTTCGCCCTCCTCGATCCTCGTTTCTCCGGGTTTTGGTCTGGTCTCGATCCACCAAAATTAGTAAGAAAAATTACAAGAATAAATCTACTAAATCCGGCATCGATCCTATATAAGGTGATCGACCCTACACATGCCCGGAAACGACGAAATAAATAAATAAACCTAACGACTCAACTCGTCGTTTTTATCTATTACAAACAAGCAACGTTATTCCAAAAACAAAACAATCTCGACAAGCCCGAGAGTTTAATCAAACCACAAAATTAAAGCACAACATCCATCACAACATTGGCCATAATAATCGGGTTCATCCTGCATCACAAAACGTACGAACAATACAACAAACCGATAAACCGGCTCTGATACCAATTGTTGGAAATCGACTACCCGGGACATGTCCGTTCGACTACTCGAACATCCGGACAAGCCTAGTCGACCTCCAGCGTGCCTACTTTGTCCACGACGAAGCCCCTGACCCGTCTAACGCCCAGCCATCGCACCCGAGGCACGACCGCGCAAAACGAGAGGCTTCTGGCCTCTCTGTCGTCCGACACCATAAGGTGTCGTCCGACAAGCCAATGTCGGCCGACAGCTATACATGTCGGCCGACAGTCGTCGCGAACAGCAGCGCGACGCTGCTGTTCCAAGCTCGTTTCCGGTTGGTTTTTCCGATTCCGACCACCGCTCGTGAAGTCAGCGACTCCACAGTGATCTAGGAACACCAACCACGATCCCGGAACTCGATCGGAGGTTCGTTGTATGATTACGTACGAAAAGAATCGAAATAATGCGGAAATAGGGTTTCGATTTCTTATACCTTTGATGCGTGATTCGGAGAAGCCGAATAGGCGAACACCCTGAGATCTTCTAGTGTGTATCCTAGCCCTCGACGCCGGACGTTGTGTGGGCAACGATCCACCGGAGTCTTCTCTTCTTCTTCTCTCTCAAACCCTCTTTTTCACGTTTTAATTATTCTGTCTCCAGAAATATATTTTCGCTAGCAAATTAATTTCTACAGAATTAATTATTCTGTCTCCAGAAATATATTTGCGCTAGCAAATTAATTTCTACAGAAATAAAAACACTGCGCTAATCTAAATTAATTAAGCAGAGAAGAAAATAATTGCGCTAACAAAATAATTTCTCCACAGAATTAATTATAGCGGCGTTTCGTAGGTTAAGAGAAGAGAGATTGAGGGGTATATATAGGCCACACTAGGGACCTTAGGACAATTAATTAATTAGGCTAAATTGTAATTTAATTAAACCGGTGTCCTTAAAAGAAAACCTTTAATTAAATCCAATTTTAATTATAATTAATTCCACTATAAAATTATAATTGAATTCCCAATTAATTAATCTATATTATTTTACCAATAATATTTCCGCCGAAATTACATATACGACTTTCCCCGTGTTTAAGATATCGAACGTCCACGAATTTATTTAATTACTAACAATTAAATTAATTCGTTTCTTATTATCCGAGACTAGTACCACTCATCCTTATTATCATGTGGAACGAATCCACCTGCAGGGTTTACATGATAAACTTTATGAGCTCATCTCGGGGACGTCATCAACTCGATAAACGGGACACGGTTTCCTGTCTATAATCTATAGCATGCCGTGCGTACAATTACGATTCCCAATTTACCGAGAATCTCGACTAATCATTTAGTCTCACTCATTGGCAAGTCAAAGAACCGAGAATTGGACACACGCACCTATAATTATATAGGGATTAAGAATTCGTATATCCGTAATATCTGAGGTCTAGTTCGATTACTGCGATTAGTATAAATCGAACGCCCTCCCGTGGTCCTGCTCAATACACCAAGTGTACGAGTGTAACATGATAGTCAAGACCGACTATCTACCAGTCACACTACGACGTACCGATGGATTGTCCCTGTCCATCTAAGTCGTGAGCTACTGTTCGATAGTATACGAGTAACCGACAGTATGATCTTCCGCGTGTCTCCTCACGCCATACTGTCTACAACGTATACATCAAGGACTATTGCATTAAATGCAATCATGTTTGAATCATATCTCGAACTAAGGTATAGATAAGGAGTTCCGTATTTGCACTAAACTAGACATTTAGAATACAACTCCATCACCTTCACGTTTCCAATACACACGATTCGTCTATGCTTTGATGAATCCATAAAATGGACTATCTCATCAATCTGCAAGTACCACGAACTCAATGCTTTGTTCCAATCCATAAATGGATCAACTAAGCTTATACTCTAAATGATCTTGCCTCTTAGCAAAAATCCTTATTGCTTTCCAAGAAGGCACATTTAGATCTAGTACTGCCTCCATGTAAATCCAGGGATCGATTTCATGTATACTAGGTCCAGAGTCCGAAAACTCTCCTAGTCTTATGAATATCTCCGGTTGATCCACAACCTCCCACTACAACAGCATTCCGGTGTATAAACAGTAATAACAGTAGGTGCAGTTAGTGGTGTACCGCTACTCGGTTCGGCTGGTTCTCAGTCCTTATCGTTTTCTCTCATTTCAAAAGTATCACGTCACTTTGGGCTCGTGGTTCGTCTAATAGTTTTTCTCTAAGAACCGGGCGTTAGAACTTATAACGTCCTTCTGGTTCAAAGTACTATTGAACACACATCTTTTGTTCTTCCGGGATATTCTACAACCGTATTGAATGCGCCGTTGTTTTTCAAGACATATCCATAGAACATAGGTAGTACCGAATAACTTGTCTTTTACTATCTATAAGAGTTCCATTTCTTATTTCCGACTCACCACTTCTACACTAGAGTGTATGGTGTAGTCTCTTGGGATCTCATCCCAATCTCTGATTAGTATGCCATACATTCCTCAGACAGGTGCTTGCCTCCACGATCAAATCGCAGGCTACAAATGGATATACCTTGAAGGTTCTCCACAATAGCTTTGTGTCCATTGACTTGTCAAAACACTTTGCTTTTGTGGCTCATCAGGTATGCTAATCCATTTTTCGAGTAATCATAAAATGAAGTACTCGTATCATTATGTCTGAGTAGACATAGGTCTGCATACATCAGAGTAAATCAATTCTAATACTTGTCCGGAATTTATATCTTATATCCAAAAAGGATTGCTTGGTCATGTTATCTTCCAAATTAGATTCTTAGGTCGGAAGGTCCACTCCTTCAACTTAATTGATCAAACTATCAATTTTCGACCTTTGAACTTCTTTTTTGAATAAACATGACTCAGCATAAGAATCCACAAGTAAAAATGACTTAATAAAGAAATCTCTTATTAGTAAAACGAGTTATATACTACGGTTCGTTGCATCGTGGTGGACTTAGGATTCATCATTTATATATTGCTAGCTAATGTACCAGAATAGATAATATCATTATTTCTTCTTATAACCATCAAATGATTAAAAGAAATAAAATATCCATTCATTAGAAATCCAGAACAAAGTTCTTTCTAAAAGAAAAGTACATAAAAGCAATAACTCAAAATGAAATCCTATAAAATGTCCTCCATTGCAACAGCTGCCTCCTCCACAGCATTGCCCATGTAGACTACGATTTCTTCTTTTCTAAGTCGTCGGGTTTCCTGGAACCCTTGCATTTAAAATGCACATACCGTCAGTGGTTCCATATCTACACACCAGGTTCCGGTAGATAATACCACTGACTATGTTTTACGACTAAAGAAAATTTCGTACTTTCTTTGAGAGGATAATCAGACTTCCAGTACCCAGACTGTTTGCATCGAGAACACGCTTTCTCGTCCCATCTCGTGGTCCAAGTAATCTTAGAACCACTGGGTTTGTTTACTTGCTTTTTCTATCCCCCGGTTTTTGCCCTTAGGTTCGAAACCTTTGGAATTGACTACAAGAGCTTGCGATTTCCGTCTCAACTCGTCTAAAAGGTCCATCATCTCAAAAAAAAACGTGTTTAAGCGTTTCATTGAATTGACTGGCCTTTATGAGTATCCTCATCACCTCTTGTCTAGCCTCTACGTCAGTTAAGACATTTGTAGGCTCGGGAGGACAAAGCTCACTGAGTACAAACTTGTACTCTTCAACAGTCTGGACAATGTCTAGATCTCTATTCCAATCATTACATTTAGGGACCAATGAGTTTAAAATCCTTACGTATTACAGAAAGTGGGTTCAAAGCCATTCCTAATCTATGAGCACATATAATAACAAACAATCGATTTAATATCCGATATTATCTCCCTCAAATAATATCATTAAACCACTAATCACATCTAAAATCCCATCAGATATGGCAAGCCACGATAGTGTGGACGTTTACCTACCCAAATAATTTAGCAATTAGATTTGCTTCGGTCGTACATCATCATTAGCGTTACTTCGATGGGAAGAATACTAAGAAGCGTACCTAAGTGTAAACCATTACTCAGTACTAAGAAGTTCGTTTGGAACTCGTATATCACCGCAAGCCATGATAGTGTGGACGTTTACGTTGACACACGGATCCTTCACTCCCTTCTATAACTGTCTACATCAATCGATCCAAAATCCCATTCAGTGCAGCAAGCCACGATAGTGTGGACGTTTCCTACACCAAAAGATTTTTACAATTGACTCCCAATTACTTGATCCATTCGATTTTGGTAAATCAATATGCGGAGAATCATAAGTGAAACTCAAGGTTTCTAACCAGTGATTCACCATGCGAACAACCCTATCTCTCATTAGATGAGGGAGCCGAGCAGAAAATCGATCTATTTCTAGAAATGGTACGAAGGTCTCTAATTTGTGTCATCCACATGACCAAGTGGCTTTGGCTCCATTCCACTCCCCGGGGTGAGAATGAGTCGACTTGAAGTCAGCTTCAGAAAGACAAATTAGGCATTGTTTGATAAACTTAATCAATGTTTCTTGTAAAAGGAATTACAAGAATTCTCCTCCAATGACTCGTCTATACGAACTTCAAAAGTCCATAAGAGTCACCAAGAGAACAGTAATGGAGACCATGGCATTGTTTCCAATCCCTCTCCCACTTAGCTTTTTATAACAAAGGGATACGCTATCTAATGCATAATTAAATACACATAAGCATGCATACATGAAATAAAGCACATACTATTATCACATAATCAAAATAATACTAGAATATTATTTTCCGACTATTATGGCTTTATCGCATCTCCGTACGCATCTTCTAGTCTTCAGTCTTCGTTCTTGAATGCTCCATTTGACGGGAATATTAATTCCAATATTTAAATCTATTTATTTTCAATTAATCCAAAAGTTACTTAATTCGAAAATTAAGTCAATCGAATATATCAAAAATAAAATTAAATATTATTAATATTTTTATTTATTTTTATTTTCCTTTCTAATTCTATTAAATCTTTAGAATTCTATCCAAGTCAAACTTGGAATATTCTAGAAGACTTCTATAATAGAATAAGGAAATAAATTAGGACTCCTAATCCTTCCAAATTAATTCCTTTCCTAATCTATTAAAAATTCCATAAAGGAATAATTAAATAGGAAAAATTAATTAAGGACTTTCAAAACTTTCCAAATTAATTATCCCCGCGCCCTACCACCACCATCGATCACCCCCGGAGGAGCACGCCGCCGCCGCCCAGCCTGACAGCCGCCGTCGTCGGCGACCCAAGGCCGAGAAGCCCGCGGGCAGCCCCCTCGGTGGTCGATCGATCCATGGGATCGGCCATGGGGTTGGCCGATCCGGAGCCCTCCCTCTCTACGTCTCCTCCGTCACACGTCTTCTTCTCCGGCGGTCGTTTCGGCATCGATCCAACGTAAATAAAATTACAAAATTAATTTACAATTATCCGGTATCGATTCTATACATGAAATCGACCCTATACAATTTCCGGAAAAAGTAGAACGTAATAATAAATCCTAAATTCGGTCAACCCCCGAATTTTTACTATTACAAGCATTCACCACACATAAAACGAATCTCGACATGTCCGAGAGTTTAATAATCAAACTATTACAACAAAAATAATTAACGAATAATTATTAACAAGCCATAATAGTCGGAAACCCTGCAAGGTAGAACAATTTATCGCATATACACATGAACTAGAATCTCGCTCTGATACCAATTGTTGGAAATCGATATCCCGGAGTCGACGGAATTGAGGAATCACGACTCCGATCAAAATCCCTTCGCCGGAGAACAACCGCGAACCACCGCGCGAGCCGGGCCCGACCGAACAACCACCGCCGCGGGATAAACCCGCGGCATGTCCAGCCGAGCCCCGCGAGGGACTCGCGATCGAACACGATCGCCAGGGATGCACGCGCATCCCCGCGGGCTGCTCGTAGCAGCCCACGGCGGTGAGTCCGGCGATTCACCGCCACCGCCGTGGAGGAGGGGCGTCCGCCCAGCGGACAGCCGCGGCACCAGCCCGCGGCGCCCCAGCGATCAACTCAAAGTCGATCGCACGCCCCGGCGTCCAGCCGGAGCTCCTCCTTTGCGCGATCGACGATCGTGCCCTAGGGCCGATCGCCACCCTCGGCGTCCAGCCGACGGGTTTTGCCTTCGATCCCAGCGGGGATCGCTCGATCGTCCGCGGTCCGGTGATCTCCGATCACCACCGCACGGTCGAACCCCGTCCCCGGGTTCGTTCCGTTTCCCGGATCTTCGTTCATTTATATACGCGAATAAAAGATTAAAATCATCGAGGGGGTTTCAACGATTTTACTTTTGTTCTCGTTGTGCGGAGAAATGAGATCTATGAAGACCTTGAGACCTTCCCACGTATTCCTTGCACTAGCTCGAACGTCGGGTGGGCGACGATCCTCCGAACTCCATGGATCTCCCTCTCTACTTTCTTTCTCTAGAATTGTGATCTTCAAGTTATGAGAATAGAGAAGACCATGTAGTGCTTTTATAGGCTACGTAGGGGATCTTAAGGAGGTGGAATATTGGGCTTCCAATATTAATGATTAAATTGAGCCCAAGCCCAAATCTATTAATCCCATTAATATTAATTAATTTATTTTCCACTATATAAATTAATTGCACTCCCAATATTAAACCATATTATATCAAATAATATTTCTCCGGTAGTATTATTTATTCCGTGTATTTAAGATATAAATATCCATGAATAAAATTAATTTATTGCTAATTAATTTATTCATCTCTTATATCCGAGAATAGTACCATTCAACCTTAATTATTATGCGGAACAAATCCACCTGCAGGGTTTACATAATAATTCCTTATGAACTCATCTCGAAGATATTATCAACCCTTACGGGATACAGTTTCCCGTCAAGTATTCACGGCATGTCATATATAAAATATAGCGACCCAACTTAACCGGTAATTGACCCAATAATTAAACCGGTCAATTCCTTTGGAAAATTAAAGTCACTTATATTTAAATATACACACCCGCAATAGTATCGGGGATTAAGAATAAAATACACTGAGATTTAAATCGATTATCCAAGGCAATCCTAATCGATAAATCTCAATCGATCCGCCCAATACACCAAGTGTACAAGTATGATAAAATAATCAAGACAAATTATTTTGTCCCTCAAACAACGACTATACCGATGGATTGGTCCGTGTCCATCTAGGTCGTGAGCAACTGTTCGATTATATACGAGTAACCGATAGTATGATCTTCCGTGTGACGTCGCACACCATACTAACTACAACGTATATAATCTAGGACTATAATTTGCATATATTTAATTATAAATAATTAAACGCAAATAATTGTTTATTTAATTAAATAGATTAATGGCAATGGATCGGGAGTTTCCGTTACTTAAATCTAGACATTAAGTACACAACTCCAACATTAATTAGGTTGCATGCTAGTTTTATTTCTGTTTAAATTATTTGTTATTTCCCAGTCAAGTAAGCACGGTGACCACGGTTCGGCAGTGCCCAACTGCTCTCCAAAACAAAACATTTTCAAACGTGACAACCCAATTGAGCATTTAAAGCCGGGAAAACTATAAGCTAAATCGCCTACTCGTGGGATCGACCCTATACTTGCTACTAGTACTTGTGCTAGTGAATAGTTTAGGTCTTATAAATATTATTTTGCGCTACTCCACGACGGTAGCGTCACGAGTCCTCTCATGAACCTCCCGTAGCGCCTCGTGAACAGCCGCTGGTGGTTCGCCTCCATGCGTGCTCGTACGCGTTCCCGCGAACGCATCGCACGACGCTGCGAGTCTCTCGTAGTGCTGGGTCGCTACGGGAACTACTGGGATCCTCGCACGTTGCTACGGGTATATTGCTAATTTCCCGTAGCATCTCGCATCCCTGCTCCTCGGGTACTAATTTACCCATTGACTCGAGAAATGACTCGAGTACTCCTTCAAAGTCGTCATCTATGTTTAAGTCAATGGACTCTAAAACTTCAATTGAAGCTACCGAGACCTCAATTCCCAAGCATGACGTGTCCCAAGGTATGTTGAAATCACAAACCATATCCCAATTCACGGGTTCTGGGATTTTCTCGCAGCTGACTAGTAATTTCTCGGGTTCAGCTACGGGCTTCGAGACAGGGTTCTCATCACTCCCCCTTCCTTTAAAACTATCCTTGACCTCAAGGATTTCTTGCACAGGTTGCTTCTCCTCATGCGTTGGCTCAGTGGGAAGAATAGGGCTTGGATTTTTCGGGCCTTGAACCTCCATGTCTCTCTCCTTGCGGTTGCGTGACACCACTTCACTTGTGCGGGATGTATCGATCACCATAACCTCACAGTTCACGCACCTGTGACGTTTTGTCCACGGATCGAGGCACTTGAAACACAATCCTCTAAGTGATAGCTCGACAACCTCGTGTTTCTTGAGCTTGCGTCCCTTAAGGTTTCGTTTGATGGATTGTATCTCCTCGGTGATGCTCACCTCCCGGCCTCTACGTGATATGTGTGTATCACTACGCATGGGCTCACGTACCCTCTCACGCCCTCGTCGCGTCTCCGTAGCAATCCCCTTGCTCTCGGTTTGACTTGGCGCTGTGCACTTGACACGCATCGTGGGCTCCAGATCCCCCGTACGCTCGAGTGGCTAGCGGACTCTCCGCCTTTCGCTCGCATCAGAGTCGTATTGGTCACCCAACTTAACTCCAGTTTTAGCCTCGGTCACAACTTGGGGTAGGCATGGATTTTTCTCTCCATCCTTCTCCAAATTAGCCACGGGCTCACGAACAAGCCTTGTAGGATTAGGGCTTACTCGTCTCGCATCGCCGTTGACGCCGCTGCTTCGATCCCGTGTGCATGGTGGCACCGTGGGTTGATCCTTCGCACGCCCGTCGACTGATCGATGTTTCCTCTCCTCATGGTTCGATGCATGGTGTTATGACTCGGTAGGCCGCTCGTAGACCCATGACAGGTGGTAGAGTCTCCTCTCCGCGTCTCAGTTCGCCTCCTCTTCGAATCACGATCGTGACCCAAGGGGGTTCTCAGATTTTGGTCCTTCGCCGCCACAACAACTGCGATTTCCCGTATGCTCCTCCGCATCTCATCGGCCATCGTGGCCTGCCTAATGGTGACTTCGCGCATCTCGTCGAACGCCGCCTTGAGGTCCTTCAACTCCGTCGAAGTGGGTGGCGTCGCCATCTCCTTCGTTGATTTCGTTACCTGTGCACCACAAAACTCGCACCAAAGAACTTCTCTCAATGAGAGCACCAGTTGATGGGGACCCTAGTCGATAAATAGGCCCAAACACCAAACACCAAAAATCCGTAGACGCGTACGCGGCTTCGTCTCGTTTGGTCGAAGGTTTATGAGTCTGTTTCTCGTCCGGTTGCCGCACATCTAAGCACGGTAGTTCTTGTATCGACTATTTTTGAGCTTGTGGTCGAAATCGTGCTCACGTGAACTAGGCTTATGAGGATTCGTTACACGTCTAATTAGATAAGCTCGTTAAGAGTTACCCAATTCTTCGTAGTACTCGCCTTAAGATTATTGATTAATCTAAGGTAGTAACGGTTTTAAGCACTACGCGTCTCCTACGAGTGAATATTATTCAACTCGAGGTCTTCGGAATTGTAGTGAACGCGCACTAACAATTTCCGGAACAATTTATAGCCGTGTATTAGGCTTGATCGATCCTCACGAAAAACCGTTAGCTATAAATCGTTTATAAGAAAAAAGAAGTTCTTTGATTAATTTCTGAATGAATAAAATACAATGCGGAGCCTCTATTATATAGAGTTCAAAAGAGAATCCTAAACTAGGTAAAATTCCTATAAGGAAAAAGAATCCTAGTATCTAAGGAAAACTAAATCAAATCAAATCAAATCAAATCTAAAAGATCTCTACAAGATTCTTCTAGAATACTTCCTAATTACTTAATAAAATAAATAACTAATTAATTAAATAAAACAATTAAAAGATAATTTGGACATTGGTAACTCGGAGTCCATAACCGAGGCTGTCGCGCTTGCCGTCAGCTGCCGCCTGTCGCCGCCGCGAGCCGCCATGATCGCCGGAGAGTGGCCGAAACATTCGCCGGAATGTTTGTCGAAGTGATCGTCGATCCGCTGCCATGCGCCGCCGTTGTATTTCCGGTCGCCGGGGTATTTTCCGGTGCATCGTAAATTCCTTGAATCGCTACAGACTCAATACGAGTCCTCTCATGAACCTCCCGTTGCGCCTCGTGAACAGCCGCTGGTGGTTCGCCTCCATGCGTGCTCGTACGCGTTCCCGCGAACGCCTCGCACGAAGCTGCGAGGCCGCTGCGAGTCTCTCGTAGCGCTGGGTCGCTACGGGAACTACTGGGATCCTCGCACGTTGCTACGGGTATATTGCTAGTTTCCCGTAGCATCTCGCATCCCTGCTCCTCGGGTACTACTTTACCCATTGACTCGAGAAAAATGACTCGAGTACTCCTTCGAAGTCGTCATCTATGTTTAAGTTTATGGACTCTAAAACTCCAATCGAAGTTACCGAGACCTCGATTCCCAAGCATGACGTGTCCCAAGGTAGGTTGAAATCACAAACCATATCCCAATTCACGGGTTCTGGGATTTTCTCGCAGCTGACTAGTAATTTCTCGAGTTTAGCTACGGGCTTCGAGACAGGGTTCTCGTCAGATGACTCGTGTGTGCTTTGTGGTGGGGAGAGCGTGGAGACACACTCTCACCTTTTCTTTGAGTGCTCCTTCTTACGAGATTGCTTGCAAAGACTAAAGGTTGAGGTGGGATTTCTATGGTCACGTGGTAGTTGGCATAGTGCTGTATTACGGGCTTCTAGTCGATGGCGTGGGAAGCACTTGATATCTTGCGCGTATCGTGGACTTCTCGCTGCTCTGATCTATTTTATTTTGCTCGAGAGGAACACAAGGATTCATGAGGCTTGTTCGGTATCGCCAGGAGTGGTGGCCTCTCAGGCGATTTCTATCATACAGGAGAGGATTCACTCGTTACGACTTCTAGATTCTCTTTAGGCACGTGCGCTGAAGAGGGTATGGCATATAGCCGGGTGATTGTGTTTTTATTCTTTAGTTCTATATGTTTAGTTGGTTAGTTGGAGAGCTAGTCTGTTAGCTCGATAATGCGGTGAGATTTCATTGCCTATGCGATTGTCTATGCGTTATACTGTATTATACATTTTTTTTACTTTTTATGTAATTAAACTTTACCAAAAAAAAAAATACACTTTTTACTTATGATATTGATATTTATAAAAAAAAAAAAAACTAATATTCATGTATGAATTTATAAAGATTTTAATGTGATTTAATATTTACAAAAGATTTTTTTTTAAATTACTATTTTATTATCTTAATGAATTTTTAGAGAGGTCTTAGCCTTTTAGGCCATCTCCAACCGAACACAAAAACTCAAACTCAAAAATAAGTTTTATTTTAAGTTTACAGTAATTTGACTCCAACCGAACTCAAAATTAGTTTAAGTTTACGTTTACAGTAATTTTACTCCAACCGAGAAACTAATACTCTAACTTAAAATAATTTTTTTTAAATATTCTTCTAATATAATTATTTATACTATTTATATAAATAATCAATATCTTTACAAATTTACAATTTTATCTAATAATTTTTTAAATTAAAAAATATAATTAATATTATTTTTAATTTAAAATTTCAAACATAATAAATATAAATAATACTAAATAAAATATTATTTAATTATTAAAAAAATTACATTAAAACACACAAAAAACTAATTATTAATTATTTTTGTTTTTGTAATTGGTAGTATTTTTTAAAATATCTTGTTTATTATTATTTTGTTTTTAATGTTAATTATATAATTTAATTATTTAATTGTATTTCATATTGTGATATGTATTTTTATTTCATTATTAAAAAAAATTTATTAAAATTTATATTAATTATTAATAATATGATTATTAAAAAATTACATTACAAAAGATATTAGATAAGATACTAAAAAATAATTGATAAGTTATTTTTATTAATTTGTAAAAAAAATAATCATTTTATAAATAAAAAATAATTTTTGGTTTGAGTTTACGGTAAACGTAAATATAAGTATTTTTTGTGTGAGTTTTTGGTATTGGTCGGAGATGCTCTTAGGCTGTGCAGTTATTTGGCGAGAGGATTTGGTCGCTCGTTCAATTGGTGGGAGGAAGAGATAAAATGGCTATCCAGATTCCTTCCCCTTCTCCTCTCCAACACGGTATCCCCTCAAATCCCATTCACGCCGCCGGTTTCACATACTTCCGCCGCCGTCGCGCCGCCCTTCGCTCGCTCGGTCTGTGCTGCCAACTGTCAGACCACCGTACAACGCCTCAACCGGAATTACAATCGAGGACAAGTAGAGTTGATAGGTTGGCGTTGTCTGTCTCAGAGACACGCTCCGATGCCGAGCTCTGGGCCGCCGCCTGCCTCCGCGTCCGGACATTCTACGATTTCAATCCGCAGACATTTGGCATCGACGTGAGTCTTACGCCGTAAACCCTTATTTTTGTTCAGGTTGACGGGGACTGAAGTCATGTATCAGTCAATTCATTAATTTGATGATTTTCCTGAATTATTTTTCATTTTAGGAAACAAGGATAAATTTCACATTAGCATTCTCCCAAATATTTTGATGGATTTCTTTTTGTTCGGTTGTATATAAAACCCACTTTTTTTTTTCTGATTTCTTGATTCTCATTTAAAGGTGATGTTATTTCCCACTTGTCAAGTTCTATTAGGATCATAAGAGATACCTGACTGAACGCGAATTCGAAGCTCTCAAAGATCGTGTTGCGGGCAAGAGAAAGGGATTCAGACGAGTTGCTTGCATCAATGCTACATTGCCCATGTCGTCAATGCTAAACGTCTCTGAGGATTTGTGCGCGTCTTGCAAAGTACGCCCCTTCGCATTTGCTAAGTTCATGTTGCAGCGCTCTATACTAGAAAATACAAATATGTACGCTATATTGTTTAGAAGTCCCCTCCGACCAAATTCTCCGTATCTTACTCCATTTAGATGTTAAAGAAGAATATAAAGTAACACAATAACAGTAATTTTATAATTTGTTAGATTACATGTTCTCATTAGAAAATCTGGATTGTAGATTATTAATAGTGATACTCTTTATAACCCTTTTCTACGGTTGGAAATGGCCTTGAAGGTATTATGAAGATAACCCTAAGTCCGGGCAACATAGGACCATTGTGATAAAGATACTATTTTTAAAGTTCGGTCGTATATAGGATATACACTCATTATGTCTCTTTTACATGACAGTGAGATGAAACTGAAATCTCGTTCTGTCACTCACTTTCACGTGTGAATGTTGGAAATTGTCGACTGGGACATGCTCCCATACTCTCATTTATTATTCTAATCTTTGCAGTTCTTACAGAGTGGAGAAGATCGAGTTGTCGTTGGGACCCTAGATCTAAATCAATGCATCAGCCTTCCAGATGAAATATCTGGAATGAAACCTAAGGTACCTTTTACCTTTTAATATGCATTACTTTTAACATTGCATATTTTAATGTTTTGCTCTCGCAACATTGCTATTGTAAAACTTCTATAAAGTACTAATAGCCTTGGGATTGTTAAAATTTATAAATCTAATGCTATGTATCATTGTTATAAACATGACACGTGAAATCTCAAAAGAAATAGCCATTTGGACATTAAATATTATATTATGGGCCAAATTTAAAGATTTTGATATAAATCTGTTCATTCTCTGTACATAATTACTCATTGTAGATTACGTGAGCCATAACCTTCCCCAATGGCTATTTTATTGGAATTCAGTATTCTACTTTTAACAGGGAATTGGAGCCGATTTTGCTCGAGCCTACATCAGCAATGTATGTGTGGCAGAAGAATTGCATCGAAATGGGTTGGGCTATCAACTCATTGCAGAGTCAAAGAGAGTTGCCGAAGACTGGGGTAAGGCCTTCAGTTATAGACACACACACATAATTTATTTTTATTAATACTTTTTTTTTCTTGTGGTTCTTGATGATTGTGATCCTTTCATACAACTGCTAAAGTTGGTTTGAGTGTTTCTTGAACGAGGTTTTTCAGGAATAAGCGACTTGTACGTTCACGTGGCTGTAGATAACGAGGCAGCTAAGAATCTGTATATAAAAAGTGGTTTCACTTTAGAGAGCGATGAACCAGCTTGGCAGGCCAGGTTTCTGGATCGCCCCCGTAGGCTTCTTTTGTGGTCAGGCCTTCCTGTCACTTATAAATTGTAAATCCATGTATGTTTATCTGATCACATTATTTTTATAAATATTTTGGTTTAAATTTATTGTTGCTTTGGAATTTGAAATTATTCTTGTGAATTGTGATTTGTCTGTAGATAAAATTTAAATTAATAGCTCTTAGGAGTAGTTCGTTTCAAGATCCGAGAATTCTCATACTGCCAAGAAACAGCAGTACACGTAAAGAATTTTAGAGAAATTGTAATCATAATATAGTTGAAGTTCATATCTTTTGATACATATTGTGTGCAATGCTTAAGAAGAAAGAAAACAAATTGTGAACCACATACATGACTTTCGGGCACAAAATAAATGGTAACTGCATGAGACGTAAAACTGAGGCTTCAACGTTTGTATGACTGTAGATCATACTTTGTAAATGTAGTTGAGAGCATTAGCATGTGATCTATAGTGATTGACCATGTCCTGTAAAGCTGATCATCGTTCATCATGTCCAGCTTGATTGTGCCCGTATCTGTTGTTAGGACAATAAGGTAGCCGGTTTCTGTTATCCCGTTCTGTGAGACCTTATATAGCTCGGCATGCAAGGCAAAGACAATTCCTAAACAAAAATGAGCAAACGTTAATATTTGCATACATCGGGTTTAGGTATTAATTTAGATAAGTAGGCATTTCTTATGAGATAGGACATACTTTCTTTTTGTCTTCCAAAAGCGTTTAGCATTTTGAGTTTCTTCATTTTGAGAACCACCTGTATAATTCAATAGAGGCGACTGTGAAACTAACAGCGAACAGAGCATGTATGAGGTGGATTAACTGTATGGCAAACACTTTGTTACCTTTCCTCGGTTGTTAAGGGTAACTGCTACTGACCTCTGTGAATATCTCCCTGTTAAAACATCAATGATCGGTTAAACATGGAGAAATGTGTTTTTACTATTCTTGTTCTATTTTGATCATGAACTGATTATGATCATAACACTGTACCATCTGGTGCCTCGACGTTGAGATCAGCACCTCTTGCTAGAATTGATCTGCATTCCTCAAAGTCGAAATCGTCAATTTCATTGTTATCCTCGAGGGGAAGCACATGAGAGTTCCCGTTTAACATGTTCTTGTATCCTGTCCTGGCTTTTAGCGTATCTACTCCTCTTAAGGCTGCAACAAAGTAGATCAATGTGACTATTGAATTTCTAACTCTGATAATTTTATAAATCTGAAGGATCATAGCTCATTACATGTAGTGGCTGCAGCAGTTAGAGTAACTATCTCGCCGGCACTTGTGCTGCTGATGGCCGAACTGATTGCCCCGCTGAGCTGCTCCCTCTTTGCTCCCATTGCCTCTGCCACCTTAGCACATTGTGCCGCCACTAAGGCTGCAGCTGAAGCAACCGCCAAATCCTTTGTGGTGTTTTTGTCGCTGTTTTCCGCAGCTAGAGCTGCCAATGCGGCCGCCACGCCTGCTACGGATATCGCTGCGTGGACTTCCGCCTTTTGTAGCCTCTTGTCTTCTTTCCTTCTCTGCTTTATCTCATTCACCCATTTCTTGATGGAGACGATTTTAAAGGGAGCAAGCTTCCACGGCTTCTGCATTTCTTTCACATAGTTTAGCTTGCAGCTAAGGATGGTAAATGAGTGTGCTTCGGTGAAGATGAGAGTATCATACCCATTTTTTTCTGAAGTAGCTGTTGTAGTTCACTTCGGGGTGCATTGCTTGTTGCATCCATATCCATGACTGTTAAAAAATTAGAAATAAGCTTGCGGTTACTTGTTGTTAAAGAGCTCTTTATAAAACTATCTTAGGAAGTAGTATATACCTTAACATCATTGGATTTCCAAGGAGGCATAAAGTCATCTCCTTCATCCACCCTTGGGCTCTTGTCCATCCTCTGCAAGTTTACGATTCTTATATCCTGTCACATTAAACTGCTTGATGAGCTTTGTATTTAACTTACCACAGAGGGATGCCTATCATCATTCCCGAATGTGTTTATTGAGTTTTCTTGTAGCACAAGAGATCTTTCTGTTGTCTGGTCAGGTTGGACGGCTTGAACCGCCAAGTCACACCAAGCTTGCGAAAGGAAATCCATTGTATCTGGATGGGCTTGCGAAAGAGTATAGTCGTGGTTGATCGTTGTTAGGGCCATCGAGGAGTTTGAGAAAGAAGCTAATGCTTGCATTCGTTGATGAGATGCTCCTTGATGATATAGGTAACATTTTTATATATTGAGCTTTACCAGCATATGGCCCCATGAGCATCCATGGAAAAGTAGTTCATTTGGTAGCTGTAAGGATGAACAAACATATAAATATAAACCAGAGGTTAAAGAGAAGCCTGCCCCCATCATTATAACATGTTTATAGTTTTTTTTTCTGTATCATAATTAAGAGCATTTTCATAATTTTAAACATAGAACATTTTGATCATTTTAGTCTATTTTTTTAGTTGAATTGTCATGATTGTTCTTGCAATGTTTTCACACTGATATTGGATGGCTGTGTTCCATACTTTTTTCTCAAACAAATCACGTAGTTGTTGCTACTTAAGAATCTAAGGTTCGCACTTCTTGTTTGCGATTTGTGTTTTGAACAATCATCATTTTGTGTTGCTTACTTGATATTATGGCCTCTTAGTATATCCGAGCTAGCGTAGTTGAATCTCGTTGAAAACTTTGTTTCACATGCTTGATTTTGATTGTTCTACTTTCTTCTTTGATATTTTGATTAATTTGAACTTCTTTTAACTGTCAACTTTTGAGCTAGTTTTGGAAATTAAGTGAATACAAACCTCAACTGCCTGTCTTTTACTACTCTAAGAAGTTGAAACATTATGTAATTAATTTAAGTTATTTTGCATAATAAATATGTCCTTCCGCCCTTAACTAGTTGTCACAACTCTTTTGTAAATTACAAAGAGGTGCGACAACTAGCTCGGGACAAAAGGAGTACACTATATATTCGTTCTAATAAGATGTTATGCACATTTTTTCTGAAATTATCAAATAAAGTGTTCAATAATATATTTCCCTTGAAAACCATGGCACAATTGAGTGCGGCTTCTTTTATGTCATCTCACTTTTTTGTATCAAATTGAATTAATTTTAGTTATGTGATCATGATATGCTACAGTTGGAAAAGAGTACAAAAATGAGCTGCTTTTGGAATTTGATATATATATAATTGCATGGTAATGGAAGTTAGAGGACCCATTCAGCAGCATATGTGTGCACTTATTTTTCCTTTATTAAGATAAGTAATAAAAACTGATTAATTATAATATACTTAAGAGGATATGTTTGGGGTAAAAGCTTTTAGTTTTTAATGGGAATCTACACATGCTTGCCAGTTGCCGCCACTCATGAGGCATAAAAACTTATGAATGACTTGGAAGATAAGAGTGGGGTTTTAGGTCTAATAGTACTATTTTTTTCTTAAATTTAATTCACCTTTTGTCGGCATAGAGAGAAGTGGTATTCAATTAAGGGTCTTTTAAATTTAATTCACCTTTTGTCGGCATACTAACGCTCTTATTTTTTAGTCTAAATTTCGGTTGATTTCAATTCAATTTTCCAGTACAACTCATTAAGTTTATTTTAAAATATATTAAAATAAAATAAATAAAAAATAATTTTAATCAATAATTTTAGATAAATAATTTAGTTAGTGTTAAAATATTATTAATATATTTTTATTAATATTTAATAATTTATAAAAATTATTATTATTTTTTGTAAGAAAATCAATTCCGTCCATTTTAGTTTAAATCTATTCAGTTCCGCTCAACTTGTTTTAGTCCAAAATATTAGAATTTAAGATAAGTGGTATTCAATCATTGGTTTATAAAATTATTTTAAAGTTTAAGAATTTTCAATTTGGATTTTTATAAGTTTATAACTTTGAGGTATTTATAAAATCAAAATTTATATTTTTGTATCAAAAAAATATAAAAATAATTACATAAAGAAATTGTTCTTTGTAAAATACTAAAATTTATGCACATTAATAAAAAATCAAAACTCTCTAAAATTTAAGAAAATTCATATAAATTAATAAAAAAAATCCAGGCAAAAATGAAATTTGTGAATTTTTTAAATTAATGAAATATATATATATATATATATATATATATATATCTTCTTAAATAAAGCACATAAAAAAACATTTTTTTATGAAAGTGAATAGTTTAATATATTTTTGGATTGAATAGAATAATTCAAATTTTTATAAAATTAATAATATTTATTTTATATTGTTATATATTTTTAAAAAATTATGAATAATATTATAAAATAAATAATATATTTTTCATTTTATGTTTTGTAATTTTATTTTAAAATTAACTTAAGTTGAAAGTAAGTTCACCCTGGAACTAATTTTCTTTAAAATAAAAATAAAAATAAAAATATAACCATTGGATTAGACAGACCGAGTACTATAAATAAAATCTAATGACTCGGAGAATCCGGTTTGTTTACGTGGTGGCATCGACTCTACGTGTGGCGTCTGACAGGTTAACAAAGCCGATCTAATCACCTAAACTATATGTCAAAAACAAAATACAACTAGCACACATGACCTAGCTATTACCCTCTTTCTGTTTGCGCCTTTCCTGACCGATATATATGGCCGAGTTCAGTCCAAACGCTCTCCGATGAAGTTGAAGGAGATGGTCGTCACCTTGGAACCACTCTTCCGATGTGCACGTTCGAGGGTGTCAACCCGATCGCAATGCATCTGTCGCTAGATATAGAGGAAATCTGTCTTGGCCAGAGGGTGATAGTATAACCCAGTGCATCGCTTCCACAGTTTTTTGCACTGCGCATGTTAGCATCATCACGGGCCAATCGGAAGTGTTTCATCCGGTCGCATGACTCGACCATCTGACTACTCAACGGCTGCAGCTTTGGGGCAGTTTACTACACACTCGCGCTTCACTCGTCTCGATCACATCGAACGAGAAGTTAGTAGTTATATCCAAAATGACACCATTCTTTTTTTATAATTTCATCCGTCCTTTAGAAATATGTATCTCTCATTTGTGTTTTGTGAAGAAAGTAGACCTTTAGAAATATGTATCTCTCATTTGTGTTTTGTAAAGGAAGTAGATCTATTATTCTGAGACTCATTTGTGTTTTGTGAAGAAAGTAGACCTTTAGAAATATGTATCTCTCATTTGTGTTTTGTAAAGGAAGTAGATCTATTATTCTGAGACAGAGGTAGTAACATCTCACCAAATTTTAATAGTTACTAGTATAATACTGACTGTTATAAAATAGTCAATAATATAAGTTATATGAACTTGACTCGTGAGTATGACATGATTTTTTTCTCGCACATTCATTGACAACACAATCGACCATATCTCGTTGGTTATAGCTACCAATTAAAATAGTTTGTAATTTTGATCGGTGGTTCGTAATTTTTTTTTTGTGTGTAATTTATCATCCCATTGCTGCTACTATACAATGTTTTATGGGCTGTGGCAACTCAGAGTGTGGTGCAATATTTGATGGGGCAACACAGTTTTGGGAAAACATTTCTGGTCTGTGTCTTAAGACTCTTAACGCCATTAGATCCAACTTATATGCATTTGGCATAATGGACTTAAGAAGCTCGGTTTTCTTAGTTTTTTGAGTTGCTGCTGATTATTGATCGCGTTTGAACTTGATCGAATTCTTAACACCATTAGATTAAAAGTTCAAATATTTAATTTCTTCTCTATATATTATTTCAACCAGTTTTTTTTATTTCACTTAAGTATAAAAATTAGAAATATACAAATTTAAATTAAAAAAAAAAAAAGTTTTAAGTATTTTAATTTTTGAATCTTATTATAAGGATCAATCCCTACTTCATAAGCTATAAAGACAATTAGACAATATAATGAATTAGGTAGGTGAAACGAAGTTGATTTTTAACATAACTAGTAACACGGCCGCGCAGATGCGCGAAATATATAAATTCTAAGAAAAAATATAACATTATTTGTATAACAATCTTAATTAATCAATATGTTGATTTAGATTGAATTCAGAAATCTTGTTCATATAGTTAAGATTGTAATATAAGAATTTTTATTGTTCGATTTTGTAACATTATTATTGCCACCTGACATACTTCTAAACGTTAAAATTGTAATATAAGAATTTCTATTGTTCGATTTTGTAACATTATCATTGCCACTTGACATACTTCTAAAATTTTATATGTTTTAGATAATTACAATTTTATAAAATTTAATTTTATATTTTATAGTTATTATTAAATTATTTAATGAATTAATAAAAAAATTTATGAATTGTTAAAAAAATAAAAAAATATTAATAATATGTTTAGCACTAATTAGATCGTATGCTTGAAATTAACAATTTCAATTTTTTTATTTATTTATTTGAAACGAAACTTAGTTTAGATAAATTGAATTCAACTAAAATGATATGAATTGAATTTAAATTAACTGTAATTAATTCTAAAGAATTGCTCCTTAATATTATACTACTACTACTTTTTGTTAAAGCATAATAATTATTATTATATGATCTAACACAATTTTTAACTAAAATGAAATATGAATCTCTGTATCAATATATTATAATTTAAACGTTAAAATAAATAAGATCTCTGGATTAATATCAAAATTCAAATACTTAAACATTACCGTTTAATTGAGGATATTTTGAATTAATATATTATTTTAATATTGACATTTATTAAATATTTGTAAATCTGATTTGTGTTTTACTATATATATATATACGTAATAATACATTTGAAATTAAAAAAAAAGTAATAATATATATTTCATTGCAAAATTATAAGTATTGATTAATGAATCTGAGACAAATTTAAGGATCAACCAAATTAAAGATGTATTTAGAATTAAATTGTTGAGAATAAAAATGAGACTTGTTTTATTAAAAATATACATACAAATTTCATTAATAATTTAAAAAAGAAATACAATATTGGAGTCTTATATTGCCCTAATTAACGTAATTTGCATATTTGAAGATGAATAAACATAAATAATAATTTTGTTACGATATAAAGAGTTTAAAAAAAAAAAATATCTAATATGATTAATAGAAGAGAAGATGAATAGAAAAATATTATGGTAAACATAAAGTTGGGTGGAATTTTTTTTGAATATATTAAATAATAGAAAGAATATAAAATATGGTAAATAAATTCTTAATTTATTAATCATATCTCATGCATGATTATCTATCCTATAAATAGTGGCATTTTTTTAGGATATAAATTTTTTTGAGTAATATTAAAATTTTTGATTACTCTAATTACGTGTGTTTATCATATAAATACTCCTATATATTAAGAATTAGCAGTTTAAAACTTTAATTATTACTAAAATTCGGTTACTATAATTATGATGTTTAATAAATAATTTATTTATCTATCAATATAAGATAGGCACCAATTATATTTAATAGAGTAATTAAATTTTAATTTTGAAATTTCATGTATATTGTATTTTTAATGAGAGAGAATATTCAATTTATTAATTGAAATTATTATTAATATTTAAGGAATTTACATACAATTAAACATATAATAGTAATTATTTTCATCCACACCCACAAAATATAATGAAAATAACTAATCTTAATATAGCAGCAATTATTTCCATCAACACCCACAAATGAAAATAACTAATCTTAATTATGTAAAATACTTTTTAGGAAATAATTGTTCTGAAAATAACAAATAATATCAACTCGAAAATAAATCTTTAAAAAGTCAACATCAATTTGAAATGTGTATTACTAATAGTTATTAATATTATAAAAAAAATTATAATGTGTAATATTATTATTATTCTTATTATTTCAATTGTTCTTATAATTCAAAGTATATGTTTAGAATAATTAAACAAATGTATATCTTATAATTCAAAGTATATATTAAGAAGAATTAAACAAAAATAAAACTTATAATTAAAATTATACATTAAGAATAATTAAACAAATATATAAATCTTATAATTCAATTACTGTATACATTTATTACACTAAAAAAATGAACACAAAATTAAAATCAAAAGCTTGTGAATAAAAATTAAAATTAAAACACAAAAATTGATTAACTTTGAATCTGCAAAATAAAGAAACAAATAATTAAATTTAAGAAAAATTCAATCTTATCAGAAAAATTAAAGAATATAAAAAAAAACATGACAAAAAATATTACAGTTAAATAAAAAATAAATAAAAATATGTAAATTATTTACCAATGATCTGGAAAAAAAACCAAATAAGTAAATTTATATTTATAATCAAATGAGATAAATAATTTATTAATTAAAAAAAGGGCATGTGAATTAAAATAAAAATAAAACACATAAAATGATTAATTTGAATCTGCAAAATAAAGAAACAAATAATTAGATTTATAAAAAATTAAATCTTATAAAAAAATTAAAGTATATAAATGAAAATAAATATGATACAACTTTACAGATAATCACGTGTATGTAATATTAACTAAAATTACTTACCGTTATTGGTTCGAAGCGCGGCCACTGAACCACTAACCCCATTGACTACTCTCTGTATGGTTCATTGGAAAATAAATATGACACAAATGTAATTACTTTTAAATCTTCAAAACAATAATTATGTAACCCAACAATATGATAGAATCGAAAAAATTAAATTAAATCAATAAAAATTAACCTCTTGATCCATTAGAACCATGTCCACATAGAAAGGGATTGCGGGCCATTCAAAAATTCAAAATCTACAAACATGAACAAAGATATAAATGAGTCTAAAATTAAAGAAAATTGAGTAAGATTAGATACAAACTAAAAATAAAATGTATAAAAAATAATTCAATAAAAAAATAGTTATCGTGATCCTTGTCAGAACACAATAACAGAATATAATTTTTTAATTAATATAAATAATAATAAAATTACAAATAAATACTTACATAATTCCAATAAAATTAAAAATAAATACTTAAATCACTCTTGCAAAAAAGAATCAACGCAAAAACTTAGTAGAAACACGCAACAAAAGACTTTTAAATAGATTAATATTTAAATAAGTAAATAAATAAATAAATAAAGCAATAAATAAATAATTGGAAAATCAAACAAAAGATGAAGAGGGTTATGAAGATGAAAGAGCTATTTATATTAGCACATTTGAAAAACTTAGGGTTTAATTAATATTTTCGAAAATACAATAAATGCGGATATTATAATTAGTAGGTCAACGGATTTATTGAATTTTTAAATATTAGACAATTAATTAAGAAAGAATTCATTAATTGTTAACATATATATAAATTCTATTTTAATACTATAACGGAGAATCGATTTTTTTTTTTTCAAAATAATTTGTAATGCTACTATTATAAGAATATTTCATAAGATATATTATTGATTTTATTTTCTTACTAAAATTAAAGACTGAATTTAATTTAATCTATTAATTAATTTATTAGAGAAAATATAGATTAAATTTCTTTTCCGAATTGATTTGATTACTACTATAATTATGGATGATTGTATTCTATAAAATCAATAATCAATAATTAAGGAATTGTGTAGAGGATAAATATTAGATTTTAATAAATATTATGATTATTTTAAATATGATGGTTGAAATTTAAACTATTGATATTTATATTTATCCATTAATATAATATATAGTTAAAATTGATTCGGATAAGCATAGAATATTTATACAAATATTATTATATTGTTATGAATATTATTAATTAGTGAATGACTAGTTTACCTTTCTTGGTGAACAAGACAGAAACCAAAGTATCCTATATAAAGGGCTCTCCCATATGAATGAAATAACAATTCATAACAATTTTATTCTTCTCTATGTTCTCTCTTTGTCTAATCTATTTTTCTCTCAATTTCCTTTTAGTTTATAACACGTTATCAGCACGAAAGCTCAATCGCGTTCTTAATCGAAATTCTATTTATCCAAAATCCGAACTCCAAGGCAATAATTTATATGTTTGTTTATATTCATTAATAATTATAAATATATCTACTTCTCCTCCTTTGTTAAATTCAAATGTTCACGAAGAACATTATAATCTGATATTCTGAAGTAATATCATATGTTCTTGAAGAACATTATAATTTGATATTTTTGAAATAATATCAAATTAATTATGCTTAGTAAATCAATTAAAATTTTAATAATCCTGAAGAATATTATGATATTATATCCCTCAATGAAATATCAAAAGGAAACGTTTATAAAGAACATGATATGATATTCCCGAAAAAATATCAAAATTAAATGTTTCTGAAGAACATGATATGGTATTCCTTAAAAAATATCAAAATTAAATGTTCAAACATCGTGCGAGTTTTTCGTGGTGAAGTCATGTATGTGCGAACTCGACCCATGAATCAATTGAGGGACTTCATGAATTCCAAAGTGGGTGAAACTTTAGGAAAATTTAATCAAAGGAATAGCCCGATGGTTATTTGCTTGAATATTGGGATAGCCACATGAGTTTGAATCCCCATGAAAATTTGATATTCCTGAAGTATTATCAAATCAATTATTTTTAATATATCAATTAAAGTGAATGTTCCTGAAGAACATATACTCCGGTTTAAAATATTATATTGATCGTTCTAGAAGAAAATCATGATTTGATAAATATCAAATTAAATTGCTCCCGTAGTAGCAATAAGTTTTAAATTTTTCTGAAGAACATTATGATATGATATTCATGTATAAATATAAAAATTAAATTTTAAATGTTCTCGAAAAATATTATGATATGATATTCCCGCAGAAATATCAAATCTAATTGTTTGTCGTGTAGCAATTAAACTTTAAATATTTTAAATCGATATTGATGTTCAAAATATTCTTAAAAGAATATTTTTATTGATTGCTCCCGAAGAAGCAAAGTTCAAACATGAAATGTTTTTGATACTCATAGTGAAACGCCAAGTTCAATTATTTTCGTTGAAACAATAATTGCATATGAATTATCCCTAAAGGATATCTTTTGAAAATCGAGAACAAATGTACCTTATTATGTGCGTACTCATAGAATATCGAAAAAGTCGATTCCAATTAAATGTAATTTATGAGAAAATTATATAATGAAATTTATTTTGTTCTCCTAAAAGGTTTGAGTGAAAGAAGAAAACACGAAATCCCTGCATGATCGTGCAAAATCATTCATTTGATTTGATTATTCGTCAATAAAGTTTGAATGACACAATTATTTTGATCCCCGAAGGATCCTTGATAAACATACTGGATTAATATGCAACTTATATGCAACTTATATGCGAATTAATATGCAACTTATATTCATATCACTACTAGAGATTATTTTTATGAACGGGCATAATAGAAAAAGATTTATTAAATATCTCGAGTCCACGATCCAGAAGATCGTTTATAGTAATTACACTGAGTTGCATATTTAACGAGGATCATTTCTCGGCATTAGGGGGAGATAAAAATATAAAAGATATAAATGTCGAGAAATTTCATTGAATGTAACGAATCTTCAATTCTAGATCCACGCACCAATCAATTGAACCTGAAGTTCATTAAAATAAGTGACTTGCAATATTCAGCAAGTAATCTGCCAAATTAATGAAGGTGTGACAAAATAACATATATTTGTGATAAATGAACTATAAGAGTTCAAATACCAAACAGATCAACTCAAATGTTGATTCTAATATACGCCTGAAGCGTACTAGATCGATTTTAATATATAAAATAAATTTGCGGTAAAACAAAGAAATTAAGTCACCCTCAAAATCTTCTGAAGAGAGTTAGATGGAAATCTCATTGAAAAAACATGTGCACATGATAATAGAAAATCGTGGGATTGCGGAACAACTAAATTAAATATTTTGGAAAATGATGAAAGATTTGGTTGATAGAATGAATTGTCATCAACATGGAAAAAGTCGTCAACGACATATTTGCCTCAAGAGTTCCTTTAGAAAATTTGAATCCAAAACTTAAATCAATTATAGTGTGCCGGCAGCACTCAAAGAAATAGAAACGAGCAATTGAGGTTGAGCATGACTCGCTAAATAAAGATATATTTTGACTCTATAGTACACACCTCAAAATATTATCCCAAAAGGATATACGCGGGTGTTCGTAAGAAAACGAGTAATGATGTGGTGATATATAAAAGCGAGATTAGTTGCTCAAGAGTTTTTCGCAGAAACTTCGATATTTTTAAGGATGACTTTAAGTTCCGCTACCTTATATTTCTGGCAGCAACAACGATAAATATAGATATGCATGAATGTATGATTTGACCATGTAGAAGTCATTAGAAAGATACATATATGAAAATCCTGGATGAATTTTAAGATTCCTGAAATGAAAGGAAATGAAAATCAGAACATGTATAGTATCATATTACATATTTCATTATGGACAAAATTGATATTTAGACAAGGTCCCGAAGATCAGTGATTGGTCCTGAAGACCAGTGATTGCACTCTTTTTCCCTTTACTAAATTTTTCCCAAAGAATTTTCTTAGTTAAAGGTTTTTAACGAGACAATCACCACAATATAAATGTGAATGTCGTGTACTCTTTTCCTCGAGTATTTTTTCCTACAAGGTTTTATAACGAGGTTTTTAACGAGACATGCACATTACTCGATAATAATTAATGAGGAATCAGAATGTTTCATATGAGTTTATTTTCGAGATAAACTGAGATATTGAACCTGAAATTCAAATTATTGTGAATTGAAGTTCGCATTATTGTTCATTTGTCAAGAAATGTATATTGAACACTAGACGCATTTAATATACTCCAGAAGAGTTACCGGCCGGTTATAGCAATTGCGAATGCTCTAGTCAATATAGATGTCTGGTAAATGCATGTCCCATAAGGACGAAAAATATACAATAATACAAATGAATGTGAAACTCGGCAATTCGAAGGTTGTGTCCTGAAGACAAAAATGTATATTTGAATAACTAAGTTTTTCCTATATGGTTTTATTAGTTACAGGTTTTAATGAGACTGATTGATCACAAATAACTACTTTCAAGAAGTCAAAGATTTTCGGTGATTACAATCAGGGGGAGCAAGCTGCACTCTTTTTCCTTCGCTCAGGTTTTGTCCCACAGAGTTTTCCCGGCAAGGTTTTAACGAGGCAACAATCCTGTAAATAGTCATTCAAGGGGGAGTGTTATGAATATTATTAATTAGTGAATGACTAGTTTACCCTTTTTTGGTGAACAAGACAGAAACCCTACTTTGTATCCTATATAAAGGGGTCTCCCCATATGAATGAAATAACAATTCATAACAATTTTATTCTTCTCTATGTTCTCTCTTTGTCTAATCTATTATTCTATCTCAATTTCCTTTTAGGTTATAACATATATTATTTTATAAGTCGAGGATAGTACGCAATTGATATATTATATCATAATAATAATTATTATTATATCATAAATTATAAATCGACTACTTGATAACTCATTTTGTTTTTTTTAATACGTAGAAATATCATAATTAAATGCTTATTGGTTATAAATTATATTTTTCATAATTAGAAATGGAAATATGGGAATAGTATGGAAATGATAATGTAATGAAATTAATCAATTTTAAGTCATGGAAAACATATAATTCGGATGTCCTAAATCATAATTAGTAATTAATAATATTTATGACACGTCAATAATAAATGGTATATAAAAATGCATGTCAATAATATAATATTAACTTATTTGGTTGCTTAAAATAAGAAGATAAATTAATAATTGAATTAATACAATTATTTATATTATATAAAAAATAATCAAATAATTATGTAATTTTATTCTTACATAGTATAATTCAATTAATATTATTATTTATGTTATTATTATATAATTGGTATTTTGGTTTGCATCAAAAGGGACATTCGGTTTTATAATCATTATTGATTATAATTAGAGATGGAAATTAGGGGAATATTATGGAAATGATAACTTAAAAAGAATTAATTAATTTTAATTAAGGAAAGCATATAATTCGAAATTCTTAATTCATAATTAATATTTAATAATTAATCATTTATATGACATGTCAATAATAAATAGTATAGAAAAATTCAGGTCAATAATAAATACTTTATGTGGCTTAATGTATTTTTTTGAATTTACATTGTCCACGTGTGATCAGAATAATCTGGATTTATATATTAAATAGATTCGTGAGTTAATTAATCAATTAAAGACACTAGTACAGCTGCCCGTGCGATGCACGTGATTTATTTGTTTGAAATAATCTACAATTTTATTTAATCTCTAACGTATTTCGCCAAATATTTATTAATGGACTAACAAATTATTTTATTTAATAATCGAACTCTCACTTAAATTTGTAAACTCGTATTAATCTCATTATTAACCATTATCTCAATTATGAAATTTCTATTATTTTCAAAGATTACGCCTGTTTGTTTGATGTAATTTATAGAATGTAAGCTTCTTGGGGCATAGCCGAGTGGTAAGGTATGTGGTGATGTTAGTGTAATATCTCGGATATGACAAATTTTCATTGAAATATTATGAAGTTAGTCCTGGAATGAGACATATTGGCTCTCTCCCACATGTGTCTGCTACTCGGGCACATCCCTCGATTTATATCCTACCCGATTGAGGAGCCTCTGATCTGGTGGAAGAGTAGTTTCTCGTCTCATCCTACCCGATCTCTCTCCCACATGTGTCTGCTACTCGGGCGCATCCCTCAATTTACATCCTACCCGATCGAGGAGCCTCAGATCTGGTGGAAGAGGAGTTTCTCGTATCATCCTACTCGATCGAGGAGCCTCTGATCTGGTGGAAGAGGAGTTTCTCGTTTCTGCATTTCTCTAGTGTCAAACGCATCCAACAAATACCTAAAACCGCTGGGGAAAATCCAAATAAATGAATAATAAAAATTATAAAGTAGAAAATAAATAAAAATATAAAAAAATTGAATTTACTTGGTGAACATGAAAAAGATGAGATGAGAGAAATGCAATTATATTAATATATCGTATGTTAACCTGCAAAATTTAACATAACTGAATTAGGGATAAACTAAAAATTAAAAAAAAATCTAGTCGAACATAATTAATAACTCGACAATTTGATTTTGGAATAAGAAATCATAATTAATACATAGGAGCCTCTGATCTGGTGGAAGAGTAGTTTCTCGTCTCATCTTACCCGATCTCTCTTCCACATGTGTCTGCTACTCGGGCGCGCGCATCCCTCGATTTACATCCTACCCGATCGAGGAGCCTCAGATCTGGTGGAAGAAGAGTTTCTCGTCTCATCCTACCCGATCGAGGAGTCTCTGATCTGGTGGAAGAGGAGTTTATCGTCTCTGCATTTCTCTAGTGTGAAACGCATCCAACAAATACCTAAAACCGCTGGGGGAAATCCAAATAAATGAAAAATAAAAATTATAAAGTTGAAAAATAAATAAAAATATAAAAAAATTGAAATTATTTGGTGAACATGGAGATGAGATGAGAGAAATACAATTATATTAATATAATGTATGTTAACCTGCAAAATTTAACATAACTGAATTAGGGATAAACTAAAAATTAAAAAAAAAATCTAGTCGAACATAATTAATAACTCGACAATTTGATTTTGGAATAAAAAATCATAATTAATACATAAAATTAAAAAAATCGAGGAAAAATATGAATGAATAGAAGAACGTATACATGTAAATCGATTCAATGTTCAGAAAAATAAAAAGGACTTACGAACCCAAATTATAGCAAGAGAAAACAATATACTTAAAAAGTTTCATCAATTTTTTTTAACTCAATGGATTAGGGAATATGAAGAGATTGAAATTAAATTAATATTAATGGAATGAAAAAGAATTTTGAGAAAAAAAATAAAAATTTATATATTTAAGATGATAATTAATTATTACCAAAAGTATATAATTTCAAATTACTATTTAAAATTTATATATAATAATTTAAATATGCTTAATAATATTACTATTTATAATTTATATTATTTTTATTTATAATTTATAGGGTAAACACAACATTATTATTGCTTTCTTATTGGTCCACGTGGCATTAGTGGATCCTGAAATTATAATATGTATAGATTTGCTAATGCATACCTTGTGTACATTGATCCAGATAACATAATTCGAAGACAAAAAAGTGTATATTGAAAAGAATGTGAGATTGGAAAACCAGGAAATAAGGAATTGAGGAAGTGAATGAGAGGAGAAAAATAAAAAGCCCATTTATTAGGTGAAAGAAAGACACCGCACATGGGAGCACATGCAACTTCATGGCCGCGAGAAAACCCTAATCAAAAAATGGGAGCACATGCAACTATATTGACTTTTTTTTAAGAAAATATTGGAGTTAGATTTCCATTCACATGTTTATTAATTCCACTAGGCAAGGGAATGGTTAAGACTTAAGATGGCCAGATGCGGCCACAAAAAATGGGTATATAGTAGGAGCTAACTTTTTGTTTTTTTTGGGAGCATATATACAAGGCTTCGCTGGTGAAGATGGAAGATGATCTATAAAGATACACCATATGTTCCGAAAGAAATTGGACAACTTACTTTATAAAATACAAATGAAGAGGTTATATTTTTTTAAAACGAGAGGAGAAGGGAGTATTTGTACGAATTTATTTGATGAGGACATTATTCGGGTACGTAATCTTGAATTTGATATTACGACGGTTGAACACAAAAACTTAAACTCAAAAATAAGTTTTATTTTAAGTTACCGTAATTTTACTCCAACCGAGATTTCAATACTTAAACTTAAAAGAATATTTTCAAAATATTCTTCTAATACAACTTTTTATAAATAACCAACATCTTTACAAATTTACAATTTAAACTCATAACTTTTGACACTAAAAAAATTTTAATAGTCATTATTTTCAATTTAAAATTTCGAATATAATAAAAAAATATTGCGATTTCTCATACTATTATTTTATTTTTAACGTCAATTAAATAATTTAATATTTAATTATATTTTTTATTATCATGTTTATTTTTATTTCATTATTTAAAATAATTTTATTAAAATTTATTTTAATTATTAATGATATGATTATTAAAAAAATTACATTATAAAAAATATTAAATAAAAAACTAAAAAAATGTTGATAGATTATTTTTATTAATTTATTTATAAAAGATCATTTTATAAATAATAAAGTTTTTGGTATGAGTTTAAGGTAAACGTAAATTTAAGTATTTTTTCTGTGGGTCCCACCTTAATACCTATAATAGGTTTATGTTTTGGTATCGCTTGCAGCATCTCCCCTACTTCAAAATAAATTTTTGATATCGGTTGGAGATGCTCAAAATATGTCTTTGACAATCATCAATATGGACTGATAATTAATCACTATGTTTTTGCAATGCTTTTATAACCCTAAATCAAGGAAAAAATCAAAATCAACTTTGATCCGAAAAATATGGAGAAGAATATATAAATGATTGAATGGGACCAAGATATATTGAAGAAAAACAAAGGCTATTATTTGGGCATTGACTTTGGTGATCACAGTTTCAATCATTGAAGCTCAAATACACCAAACCAAATGTATATGCACCATTTTTTTTCTGTTAAGTTTTCTCGATTTAACTTTCAGTAAATGACTCACCCGAGCAGAGAGACTACCCTCATGGAAATTGTATCCACCAATTTTTATCTCACCTTTCAAACCAAATCTTTTATACCTTAACTTACTTTGAACACTACAAGAAATTTGAAGTACGGGTACCCCTTTGTGGTCTAAAGTGCTAAAAAAGAGAATGTTTTTCTTCAAATCAGGAGCAAATACTTTATTTTATCGAGAGTTTGAATATGCATATCAAACATCTTGACCCACAGAGTCCCTATACAACGTATATCGCGCCATTTGTTATTGCAATAATAATTGCTCCACCGACAAATCATCAAACGTGCCTAACTGATCTAGATTATGAAACATGTGATAGGAACACCCAAATTCCAAGATTAATCCCTCACATGTTCTCAAATAAGAGGCAACTAGGAAGTCGCTATCGCTCAGGATTCATCCATTAGAATCATTCATGTTCGATTTCTCTCTATAATTATTCAGAGTCTGAGAGTCTCTCTTGTATTGGTCTTTCTTTTTGCAATGACAGTAGAACACATCGAATTTCTTCTTCCCCGTCCCGACATGGTATACCGACTATACAAATAGTAATATCGTTGAGTCGACTGTCGTGTACTCCATCTCACAACATGAAGAAGACATATTTTGTTTTCTTATTCGGGAAATGGGAAGAACAACAACAACAACAACAATAATAATAATGATAATAAATATTCCATTGATGAAACTCAGCTCGAACTTGATCACCCTCAATGTTTGGTTGGCTTTAATATATAAATACATATGATACTTAAGTATAATATCCAAACAATGTACGTAGTCTCTCGCTTTGCTTAACTGCTAGAAGGGGACTATCCGTACGTGATGAGTTGAATATATATATGTAAATGAAGACAGATGGAATATGTTTGATGATTTTATTTTGATGGGGGGCGCATAAGTATGTTTGAGACCGGCTTGAGTCCATGTTTGAGCGCAGCTTCCCACACCAAGTCGATTCGTTCGACATCTATAGCCCCAACTTCATGGTGGCTCCATCCTTCCAAGGAATGAATCACTCCGCCTGCATGGCAAGCATGGACTACTCCTCTGTCCATCGTATACTGCAACCAAATAAAAACCAATCATCAGTTGAGTTCCTCTATCGGCTTTTCCTCTTCAATACTCATTTCAAAAATAACTTTAATTAATTTTTATTACCTCACAAGAACCAAGGCCTTGGACGTCCTCGGGTAGTTTCATGGCAGCAAGATCACCATAAGTACAGTCCCTTCTGAATTGCAAAATAGGAGGGACCACAAACTGGTGAAAATGAGCTCCAGACGGGGCAAAATTCTGCTCTCTCGGTGTGATCCACTTGCCTACAATCCATGCCTAGATCCCCCCATTTTTATAAACCGAAAAAACATATATGGATCATAATAATATACTATTTCCAATAATATTAAAACGACGAGTAATCATTTTCCGATTCTCATTCTTAATTATGTTCGCGTCGTACCTTACAGTTTTGTGCTGCTTGGTACTTGGTCACTTGGACGAGATACTTTTGGCAATCGGATGGTGCTTCTTCTTGAATATTTCGGAATCTCTCGGTCGATTGTGTCAGCATCTGCATGGTTGGTAACATAACATAATCTTTAATCTCTCAAACAAATAAAAACCTACATATATATCCAAAAACTAATTACACTCTGCTTAATTACCAGGACCCGGACTCGTTTTCTGCAAAGATAAAGAGCGATGGCTCTGCCGAGTTTGGAAGTGGCTCCTGTCAAAAACACTTCCGTTTCATCTTGGGGGATCTCATTAAGAATCACGGCTGCGGTTAAAGTATTTCCGTGCACCACGCGGACTTTAAGGTCCGGATGCTTGTTCACAAAGAGCGTTCCACCTCCGTTGAGAGCCTCATTCTACATTCAACATTTACACAAATTTATCGTTAATATCACTTTGAAGTATACGTGTTACGATAATTAACGTATATGTACAAGCTTAAAAATAAACCTTATTGAGAGCAGCAAGGCTTATAACTTTGACTCCCAAGCGATTAGCTCGAAGAATAGCCTCTTCTATGCACTCGTTGATGCCTCCCGCAGCAAAGGGCAAGAAATACTGTTTGATCATACAAATTAGTCTTAGTTTTGTGATATTTACAGACTACATAGTATATTTGTAAATGAATACGAACCTGAAAACCGAAGCGGGGAACACACCACGTTTGGTGCAGGCGGTCCCTAAGGTTGTAGTAAGAGATGAGAAACGTCTTGGATTTGGCCCACATAACTAACATCACAACGAAAGATATGGGCAATATCGGTATCATGTAAATTCTAGTGTAGTAACCCATCGACGCCATCGATCGGTTTATGAACGGAGCGTGAAGGGCCGCCGACATGTCCACTATGTGTGCTAGGAACACAAAATCCGGAACCCTTACGTTCTTACCTGCATTTCATTTCAATTCTTCATTTTTCATTTTTTCATCTAATATGTAAAAATAATCTCATGTATATATATATACCAGAATCTAATCTGTTTTGCTTGTGGACATCCCATGATTTTTTATTGAGTGTGTTCCCAAGTGCATCAAAAAGAGGCATGAAAAGGCAATAGTTTGTGTCCATCTCAGCATGATGCAGGCTGTGGTAACTGCATATATATATATAGTCACTAAAATTAATTTCACTACACCAAAATTAGAAATACTAATATATAGTCCATCTATCTTAGTTTGTAATCATAAAATCGTTTGAGATAATTGATCGATTAGAATATACTTACGTCGGCGTGTAGATAATATACTTGAGGAACGGAACGAGTTCGAATATCCGATGCGGGATGATTTCTACATTGCAATGGCCTAAGCATCTGAGCACATCGAACGCCAAAACGTATCCGTAGATCAATCCGATCGACCCGCATCCGACAGCGAACGAGCCGACGATCGGCACTCCGACAACGACGGTCAGCAAAAGGTGTTCCAAAAAGGTAGCATGTCCAGCTGGATGAAAAATAGAAACAAAATAATTGAAGGGAGTAAAAACAAGGTAAGACTAAGCGGTAGTAGATAGGGAAGTTGAATTATTGTACGAAGCACATTTAAGTGTGGTCATAAATGCCCCTGTACCTGTATAGGCCTGCGGGACAGGCGATGAGTGGTGGAGTGAATGGTAGTGGGTAAAAAGGTAATTTCCGTGGAAGCATTTATGTGTGGTGTAGAATAGAGGCTCCGAGATCGCAACGTGAAGCGCAAGCGCTGCCGTGATTCCGCTTTTGTTCCACAGAGGCGTTGCGGAATACGACGGGAACACGTGCAGTAACAAGGCAGCCACAATTGCTTGTAGTAAAATGAAGTTATCCCTGATTTTTTTTTGGACATTAGTATAAATTAATTAAACTATTTAAATTATGAATTATGATTGATTTACCAATTCCATTCCTTGTCGATCTGGTCGAAGCCGGCTCCTTTCTTGACGATGAGACGGGTGCGAGTGAGGAAGAGCATGTTGGCGTAAGATGTCCAGAATTGGTACATGAAAAGTCTCAGCATACATATGACGAAGAGGTGGAAGAACCACGTGTTTTCTTCGTGAAGGTATCTCGAGTACATTGCTTTCGCGAGGAATAGCCCGTAAAGAACAATCTGCAAATAAGATTGATTTTGAATACTAGTACGTATAGTTAACATGTACGTACGTATACGTATACGTACCTTGGCGCTACCCATGAATTCCCATGGCCAATTAGCGAACAAGGGTGAGGCTGCAGGCATATTGCTGAAAAGGCGAAGATTGATTCGATGAAGGAATGAAAGTGTGAAGAGAGTTGAAATAGGTTGTTAGTGAAAAAGTAGTAACATAACACGTTTGTTGGTGTAACGTATTTATTGAGGATATATGGAAGCATTAATTCGTACAGCAATGTGGCAGCCTGAATAATACTGCTGCTCGGATCCACCATTTATTTAAACAACTTAACACGCCTCATGTGTATGCACATTGCCAATTTTGATTTTAGCTCCCAACAGTAACCTTCCGTCTTCCTTCCTTCCACGTTTGATATCTATCAAGATCAAACGGTATATATCTTTTAGGCGGCCTTCTACACTTAATTACATCACTGAATACATTGATTAGTCCTCCGGTTATACTCGTGCATTGCGTTGCAGTCCATCAATATCAGCGTGGGGACGCAAATGCATGTAGGCATGTGCTTGTTGAAGAAAAAGTTGATGGAACATGATTTGTATGGAAAATCTTTTTTGGAAGTTATTCCTAACGAATAAGAGTTTCCATGTTGCAATAGTACATAATTGATCTTTTGTTAGGGATCGATCCCATCAAACCGATTGTTCAAATCAACAACACATGTACATCCGAGGAATACAATCACTACGACAATCACCCGAACACCAACACAATCAAAACATAATATGCTAGCAAATCGACTACTCTAAATCAAACGCAAAATATCATGACGAGCTACGAAATCAAAATACGAGAAAAGAACCAACACAAGATGTATAGTGGTTCACCCGAATAGGGCTACATCCACTTCTTGCCGCCACGAACTCCACTAGAAACAAAATATAAAGTCGAGATTACAAAGGTCATGTTTCTGGGTTGTTTCTGAATATGGAGGCTTGGATAAAATATTGAATCGCGTTCACTACGTTTTTTTTAAAAAATATTTCGACCATATACAACCAAAGTATCACGAAATTCCTTCGATGATAAGACAATATCGCCCTTGAATTCTAGTGCAAATTCAAGTATATTATAGGTTGTTTGTTTGCTTTTTTGTTAACAAAAAGCTTCTAATTTCATGGGTCTTACAATCTGATTTTCAACATTCTTATATAGATGTTAAAACACCCTTTGGAAAGTGAAAACACACCCTTAGGGAATGGTCTTGCACCCTTTGAGAAGAGTTGCCCCCGCTGAGAATGGTTACACTTTTTAGAATTTTTATTTTTAGGTGTCATGCATGCAATTTCATGGCTGAATATTACAATCATAAACCACGAAATTAACATATAATTCATACAATTCATGAATTTCACTTAAATTATCAACATCATTCATCTCTCAATATCTCTTTTTTCTCTCCTTAATAATTTATAGTGTGATTAATGGGAGAAAAAGCTTTGACCCAAGTCAAACTCGCGTTCAACCTACGTTACTACCTGGCGTCGCTAGGTGCATGACAGCCAAATTTATTGCTTTTAGGCAAAGGTAGAGACAAAAAAAAGTTCGGGACGAGCTGAACTAAAAAAGAATTGTTTTTAACAAAATATTATATGAGAAAGTAAACTTCCAAAACCATGAACCTGGTTGATTTTCCTAAATAAATAAGAGTAAAAAATAATGAAATGGGGAGGAGAAGAATTTGAACCTAAAATCATGGGTGGCCTATTACCAACAATTTACCAATTGGGCTATCTAATTTCTACCTTATAAATATCGAATATAATACTCTCTCCCACTCAAAGCAATAGTCATAGTGGGTCAACTTTGACTTTTTTTGTCCGTTCAATACATATGATAAATAGTGTACAAAAATTATGAAAAAATACTAAAATAAAATATAATAGTTATATTTTATTTTAGTATTTTTTTCATAATTTTTGTACACTATTTATCATATTTATTGAACGGACGAAAAAAGTCAACGTTGACCACATGTGACTATTGCTATGAGTGGGAGGGAGTATATATATAGCTTCTTAATTTAAAAGTCAAAATGGACTATATCCCACCCAACCACGATGATCCTCCGCCCTTGCTTCTAGGGGAGCGGGCACTACTTGGGGATTCCATACATTGGGACTTTATGTTCATAATAATGTCATGCTTTTGCTTATAGTACGCCCAAAAATCAAATTTTGATTGAACTTATATTTGCTTAATGGATACAATCGATTCATGGTAAACCTTTATATATATGGATTCGGTGTATTGTTATCTTCAACACGAGCAGCCTAACATTCAGTGCGGCAATCCTCGATTTCGCCTTGTTCTTCTCGTCTTGACTTGTCTTTAATTTCTTTTTTTCGGTCGATTTGGATTCACCTCCAACAATCTTTTGACTTGAAGCATGATAGTAGCCTCGTGAATACCATTTTACTCTTTGATTTTGATTGCTTCACAATAAAAAAAATACTACAAATTTTTCGGGTTTTGTATAGATATTCATGGATGTTTATCCATGGCAATTGGCCAACAAGGCATATAACAAGAGAATTTCTTGTAAGGAGTACTTTTTATAGTTGTAATTCAAATACTTTTGTCAAAGCAAAATTAATGTGACTAATTACTTAGAGCATGAAATGTAATTAAATTTATTAATCGAAAATAAAACAAAATCAACTAGCAAAATTTTATTGGCACAGTTTATTTACACCTCCATGATTACTAATTCCACTCCTAAGCTTAATTTACCCCTTAATTTAATTAGTTTTATAAGTTCACCCCTATTGCATTACCCGTACTACCCCTTCTAATTAAAAAACACAGTTTATTCGTTACACCGCACCTCCGCTAACCTGCAAATCCTTTTTTTATGCTCTTCAATTTTCAACTCACTGCTTCCATTAATTCCATTAAACGGAAAAGCAAATGATTTTCAGTAGTGTTAAAAAGCACCAAAAAACGATTCTAAAATAGTTTCAAGAAAAAATAGGGAAAATAGAAAATAAACTGTCCAAAATCCTCACCCATCTTCACTCTTTACATCTTCCAACCGAACTCGGAGATCTAAAAAAATTTCTCTTTCTGATAGTGGGCATTTTTTTTCCGGAACCGATTACGGCTGCTGGAGTCGGCGTTAGCGGGCGGGAGCTGAGATCGGAGGGTTGTTTGTGTTTTCATAGGTGGGCATGAGCGCACGACAGGCCGTGGTAGACAGCGAACAACGCGTGAGGCACAAACGACGACGGGTACCTCGCAGGCGAGATCGGCGGCGGAGGGCGGTGGCGGTGGCGGTGGTAGGGACGGTGTTGGTCGGAGCATCAACGGGATCTTCCGAATCTCGTCGGTGGAAGTTGCGGTGGCCCCGGGACGCGGCGCATTTGAGCGAGGTGGGTGGGTGGGACGTCGCCGAGCGACTGAAATCGGCCAAAGCCGTAAAATATTTTCTTATATCCGTAAGGCTAAAATTGGTATTGCAAGTGTGTAAAATTATTAAATTAACAAAATTAATAAAATTAAATAATTTAGGGGTTGAATTTAGTAAATATGGAGGTGTAAATAAACGGAGCCAATTTCATTTCGCAATTAGGAAGAGACACGTGCATCTCTACGAAGAGTCTCGTGATTCATATTTGCACAATAAATGGACACGGCTTGGAATTTATTATACTTTACAATGGTACGTGATATTTTTTCGGTAAACATTTAATTTTCAAGCAAAATATGACTAAATCACTTGAATTTCGAAAAATATTGTATGGAATTGAAAAAGTGTTTTTATGTGATACAAAACCGAATCCGACAATTTGTATAGGATCAAATTAATAATTTTCTCATATATATATATATATATATATATATATATATATTAGACATTAGAAGTAAATTCAAGGCGTAGAGGTGGTTGAATGTTGAGTTGGTAGGTTCAGTCATAAGAACGGTGGTTACAAAGATAAGGGTACACATACACATGGTACTAAAAGGGAAAGAATGCAAAAGGTGAAATAAAGTTGAATTAATTAAATTCTATTTTGGTTGACCACTTTTAAAATTAATTAATTAAAGAATAGGGATATAAACAATGTAGAATAAGATTGTTCAAAACAAGCAAATAGTACACAAAATAAAAAAAATATTCTTTCTCTATCAATCTCTTAAATATATTCACACTTTTTTTTAAGGTATCTCACATATATATTTATATTAATTTCAAGAATTAATTTTACTTTTTCATATTAAAATACAATTATATTCTTAATTTTTCCCTTACTTTTTTACTTTTAAATGCTAATACATTATTTTACATTTTCACTTTAAATATCAAACTACTTCTACATTTTTTATCGAGCTGTTATAAATAATATATATTTTTTAAATTTACCGGTCAAGAAAAATATGAAAATATCCATGAACAGAGGAGTGTTAGAGATATTTTAGTATTTACGTTTATCATATATTATTTGTATTTATCTTATTTCCTTAATTTATGGTTTTATTGTACTCTATATATTGGTATTTCAATAAAAGTATTTCCTTCACGAAAACAATATTCTCTCACATGGTATCAGCCTAACTTAAAAAAATTTCATTTCTTCTTCTACGCCACCACTTCTCCATGGCAAAACCCTAAATTTCTCCTTTTTTCTTCTTCTACGCTATTTACGTTTATCATATATTATTTGTATTTATCTTATTTCCTTAATTTATGGTTTTATTGTACTCTATATATTGGTATTTCAATAAAAGTATTTCTGTTGATAGTGAGAAAATCTTGCTCTCCAATTACCAACTAAAGTAGAGATTTTGAGGATTGAGTAGTGAACAAGACTATAATGCTCTCTAAAAATTTTTGGGGAAATGTGTAGATGCCTTTAATAAAATATTACACCTTCTATTTATAGAGAATACAAATTAGGGTTTCTAAAGTTGGTTAATGGGCCAAGCCCACTAATAAATCCGACATTAAGCCCATCCACCTTTTCATGGCCCAGGGATGTGCAGCCCGTTCCCCAGAAGGCCGAACACACCACGAATGTTCGTCCAACCCATCCTTCGCTCTGGTCCGCACATCTTCTCAGGTCGTGTGTCAAGCATACTCTATGATCGGCTTATCTGATCTCCTTTACCCGACCACGACGTCCATATACGAGGACCTTCCACCTGTTCGCCCTTCTCCTTAAGGGCGAGCAGGAGGCCTTCTTTCTTCAAAAAGGGGTTTCTGATGCTCGGGGTTTAGTCGAAATTTTCTCCGCATAACAAATGCCCCCGGGACCGTTCTGTTCGAAAGAAGAGGTCGGTCTCGGTATGCGGATCGTCAAGACTTAGTCCGAGCATAATCTTTGGATCTGACAGTTACGCTGGCACATTTAATGTTAGACGGCAGTTACTGCCATTTGTCGCCTCCTGATTGGTCCGTCCCGGATGTGACGCTTCGATTTCTGTCAACCGTCTTTTCAAATTCAAATTTTGAAATTTGCCGCTTCTCCCTCTTTTAAATAGTCCCTTCCATTCATCATTTGACACTTTTCCTCTCTTTGGCGTCAATTCCCGGACATCTCGATCTTCTTGCTCGACTTTTTCCAAGCGTGCTCGGTTGTTCCCTCGTTGTGTTTCTAGTCTCATATTTTCCTTTGACCTGGTTCACCACTAGCAAGGAGTCTGTGAAGATTTTTAACTGCTCGGCTCCGACGGCCAAAGAGAGCTCCAATCCTGCTATCAACGCCTCATATTCGGCCTCGTTGTTAGTGTTGGAGTTGTGTACTTAATGTCTAGATTTAAGTAACGGAAACTCACGATCCATTGCCACTAATCTATTTAATTAAATAAACAATTATTTGCGTTTAATTATTTATAATTAAATATATGCAAATTATAGTCCTGGATTCTATACGTCGTAGTTAGTATGGTGTGTCGGGCCCACACAGAAGATCATACTATCGGTTACTCGTATTTAATCGAACAGTTGCTCACGACTTAGATGGACACGGACCAATCCATCGGTATAGTCGTTGTGTGAGAGAGAAAATAATTTGTCTTAATTATTTTATCACACTTGTACACTTGGTGTATTGAGCGGATCGCTTGAGACTTATCAATTAGGATTGCCTTTGATAATTGATTCAAGTCTCAGTGTATTTTATTCTTAATCCCCGATACTATTGCGGGTGTGTATATTTAATATAAGTGACTTTGATTTTCCAAAGGAATTGACCGGTTTAATCATTGGGTCAATTACCGGTTAAGTTGGGTCACTATATTTTATATATGGCATGCCGTGAATACTTGACGGGAAAGTGTATCCCGTAAGGGTTGATAATATCCCCGAGATGAGTTCATAAGGAATTATTATGTAAACCCTGCAGGTGGATTCGTTCCGCATAATAATTAAGGTTGAATGGTACTATTCTCGGATATAAGAGATGAATAAATTAATTAGCAATAAATTAATTTTATTCATGGATATTTATATCTTAAATACACGGAATAAATAATACTACCGGAGAAATATTATTTGATATAATATGGTTTAATATTGGGAGTGCAATTAATTTATATAGTGGAAAATAAATTAATTAATATTAATGGGATTAATAGATTTGGGCTTGGGCTCAATTTAATCATTAATATTGGAAGCCCAATATTCCACCTCCTTAAGATCCCCTACGTAGCCTATAAAAGCACTACATGGTCTTCTCTATTCTCATAACACGAAGATCACAATTCTAGAGAGAGAAAGTAGAGAGGGAGATCCATGGAGTTCGGAAGATCGTCGCCCACCCGACGTTCGAGCTAGTGCAAGGAATACGTGGGAAGGTCTCAAGGTCTTCATAGATCTCGTTTCTCCGTACAACGAGAACAAAGGTAAAATCATTGAACCCCCTTCGATGATTTTAATAATTAATTCGTATATGCACATGAATGAAGATCCGAGGGACGTACGAACCCGGGGATGAGGATCGACCTCGCGGTGGTGATCGAGGATCACCGGACCGCGGGAGGTCGAGAGATCCTCGCCGGGATCGAGAGGAAAAACCCTCGGCTGGACGCCGAGGGTGGCGGTCGAGCCCTAGGGCTTCGACCGCCGGCGACGCACGAAGGACCCCAGATGGACGCCGGGGGTGCGATCGAGCGCATGCTCGATCGCGTGGGGTGGCGGGCTGGTGCCGCTGCTGCTCGCACGACGAGCAGCCCCCTCCTCCGCGGACGGCGAGTCACCGGACTCACCGTGGGGTTGCCGTGCGCAACCCGGCGATCGGTGCGATCGCGAGCCCCTTGCGGGGGCTCGGCTAGGGCAGCCGCGGGTTCATCCCGCGGCGGGTGTTCTCGGCCGGGCTCCGGCTCGTGAGGTGGTTCGTGATGTTTTTCCGGCGAAGGGATTTTGATCGGGGTTATGTTTCCGCAATTCCGTTAACCCCGGGATATCGATTTCCAACAGTTAGTGGCATCGAACTCGAAACTTACTGCATGCGCGAAGGATTGATTCCTGGTCCGACCAAGACTATTCCAGCCCCGGCGCGGGAGCTCGTGGACGATCCGTCAACAAAGAGCTTCCACGGTGGGATAGGGAGCGAGGAATCAATCCGCGGAAAAGTGAGTTCCACAATGAAATCGGCCAATGCCTGGCCCTTGATCGCCGTCCTCGGCGCATAAGTAATGTCATATTGGCTCACTTCCAAACTCCACTTCAGTAGACGGCCTGTGGTGTCTGGCCGTTGTAACACTTGTCTTAGTGGCATGGTCGTTAATACTTCGACGGGATGATCGAAGAAGTACGACATCAATTTTCGAACGCTCATCACCAAAGCGTATGCCAGTTTCTCCAAAGGCGTGTATCTTGATTCGGCGTCTTGCAGGGTTTGGCTAACATAATAGATAGGCTTGTGGAGCTTATCCTCCGCTCGTACCAGGACCGAGCTGATGGCGTGTTCGGATGCCGCCAGATAAAGAAACAACTTCTCTCCTCGAACCGGCTTCGAGAAGATTTGTGGGTCCTGTAGGTGAAGTTTCAACCTATCGAATGCCTCTTGGTTGTCCTTCTTCCACTTGAACTTCTGGTTTCTTATGGCTTGAAAGAATGGTCGGCTCTTATCCCCTAGTCGAGGTATGAACTTGCTCAGCGCAGCCAGGCAACCAGTCAGGCGTTGAACATCCTTCAAACATCGGGGCTCCCTCAGATCGACTATGGCTTGTATCTTGCTCGGGTTTGCTTCGATCCCCCTGGTGCTCACGATGTGTCCCAAGAACTTCGTTTCAAAAACCCCGAAATGACACTTTTTCGGGTTCAACTGCTGGGATTCGATGTCCCGGGCTATCAAAAAATTGCGGAACTGATAACCCGACCGAAAACCCTATCGCCGGAAACCGAACACGAACCACGAGACGGAGCCGGGCTCGACCCGAGCATCGCCGCGGGATGAACCCGCGGCCGAAACCCTAGCCGAGCCCCCGCCGGGGCTCGCGATCGAGTTCGATCGCGTGGGATGCTCCGGCAGCCCCGGGCGGTGAGTCCGGCGACTCACCGCCACCACCGACAGGAGGGGGAACCACCAGTCGCGGCGCGAAGCCGCGACGGTCCCCAGCGATCGAGCTAGGGCTCGATCGCCCCAGCCGCGGCATCCAGCCGCGGCCTTCCTTCGATGCGCACACCGCCGGGCGAGGTGGCTGGGGGGGACCAGCTGCCGTGGCACCAGCCCACGGCGGTCTCCCCGCGATCGACTTCACGTCGATCGCCTGCCCCGGCGTGAGCCGGGGCTTCCCCTCGTCCGCGCGCCGGGCGGTCGAGCCCTAGGGTTTCGACCGCCCCCTTCGATCTTCGCCGGGGATCTCGAATCCCCGTCCGCGATGATCGTCGTTTTCCCGGATCGTGCGTTCATGTATATATCACAATTAATCAAGCACAAATCATAAAAGGGGGTTTATGATTTTACCTTCGATTCGTTGTGCGGAGAAACGAAATCGGTTGATGACCTTGCGATCTTCCTACGTATTCCTCGCACCTCGTTCGAACGTCGTGTGGGCGACGATCTATCGAACTACTATGGATCTCCTTCACTCTCCAAGACTTTATGATTGGCGTAGGTTAAATTGTGTTGTGAAAAGTGAAGACCATGTAGTGCTTTATATAGGCTACGTAGGGGATCATAAGGAGATTAAATATTGGGCTTCTAATATTGATGATTAAATTGGGTCCAACCCAAATCCATTAATCCTTATCAATATTAATTTTATTTATTTTCCACTATATAAATAAAATTGCACTCCCAATATTTATCCATATTATATCAAATAATATTTCTCCGGTTAGTATTATTTATTTCGTGTATTTAAGATTTAAATATCCATGAATAAATTTATTTATTGCTCAATAAATAATATTCATCTCTTATATCCGAGACTAGTACCGTTCAACCTTTATTATTGTGCGGAACGAATCCACTCATGAGGTTTACACAATAATTCCTTATGAACTCATCTCGGGGATATTATCAACCCTTCCGGGATACACTTTCCCGTCAAGTATTCACGGCATGTCGTATATAAAATATAGCGACCCAATTTTACCGGTAATTAACCCAATAATTAAATCGGTTAATTCCTTTGGAAAATCAAAGTCTCTAATATTAAATATACACACCCGCAATAATATCGGGGATTAAGAATAAAATACTCTGAGATTTAAATTGATTATCCAAAGCAATCCTAATCAATAAATCTCAAGTGATCCGCCCAATACACCAAGTGTACAAGTGTGATAAAATAATTAAGATAAATTATTTTCTCTCTCACACAACGACTATACCGATGGATTGGTCCGTGTCCATCTAGGTCGTGAGCAACGGTTCGATTAAATACGAGTAACCGATAGTATGATCTTCTGTGTGCCCATGCACACCATACTAACTACAACGTATAAAATCCAGGACTATATTTTGCATAATTAATTAATAATAATTAAATGCAAATAATTGTTTATTAATTAAATAGATTAAATGCTATGACCGGGAGTTTACCGATACTTAAATCTAGACATTAAGTACACAACTCCAACAATCTCCCACTTGTACTAAGGTCTAGTCATTTCCTCCAAACTCCCGACTTCCATACTCATCACGTGCTTAAGTCATACTTCCCAGAAGTATTATGTGAATGAGCAATCTAGGTTGCCGCTCTGAAGTTATCTTGGTGACTACTGCGTCGTCTCCCTGACGATGACTCGTATCAGGTGGTACTTGCTCTATGTGTTATCATCACTTTTTGAACTTATGACTTCTTCCAGTTCACCACGCACCGCTACATAAATAGCCTTTGGTGAACCAAGAGTCATATCCAAATTCAGAGGTCATTCCGCAACCTAACCAAAACTTCCACTGCCTCTGAGGCTGCTATTTGGTTTATGATAGAGTCCGAGAAGCATCACGCTTATCACTCTTTCATCCTTAGGTTCCACCTCTTCTAAAAGTGAACACATAGCCTGATATCGACTTACACTGATCTTTTTCTGATTTTGGATCTGAGAAACTGTAATCTAAGAAGATTTCGTCTTGCTTAGTAATCTAGTACTTCCAAGTACTTTTACAGCATTCTAATATCTCTTATCCAGATTACTTTGATATCCTCCCACTACGCTAACCGCATAGTTGATATCAGGTTCTTGTTTTATAACACCGTACTTACAAAGCCCTCTACACTCGAAGTGTAGGAAACTGCTTTGTCTATATCTATCTCCTTTATGCGTTCGAAACACATACCTTTAGATAGATGTATTCTGTTCCCGAAAGGCAATAACCTTTCTCAGAATTGTGCATATTTAAAACAAACCATAATCGTATAAGATATCTTAAGAGAAGTACAAATGTTCTTATCTAGAGATCGAAAGATTTCTAAGAACATGTTCCAACTTTTTCTTAATCTCATATCTCGATTCATTCAGACGACCTCTATTTTATGTCTGACAACACTTTTACATTGTTGCCAACGATGAAGTGTTATCTACACAAAATTCCGAGAAACACCACCTTGTTTCCATTACTTCTCTAACACACCTCTCCTTGCTTTTGCAAGTTCCACAGCTTTGTGATAACCCATAAATGGATTCACCAAGCTTGTACTTCTAAATGATCTTGCCTCTTGACAATAATAATTATTGCTATCCAAGTAGGCACATTTAGATTAGCCTCCTTTGCAGAACCATGGATCGATTTCATGTCTACTAGATCCAGAGTTCAAAACTCCTCCAGTCTTATGAACATCTTTGGTTGCTTAACAACCTCCCACTGCAATGGCGTTCCGGTGTATAACAGTAATAACAATAGGTGCAGTACTACTCGGTCAGGCTGGTTCTCAGTCTTTCCTTTTCTCTTCTTGAAGTACTTTGTCAGCTAGGGCATTGTAGTTCATCTAATAGTCTTCCTCTAAGAACCGGGCGAGGACACCCCTCTGGTTCGTAGTACTATTGAACATACAATTACTTGTTCTTCTAGGACATTCTACAACCACATTGAATGTCGTTGTATCCAGAAATATCCATAGAACATAGGTAGTTCCGAACAAACTTGTTCTTTTACTATTAGAATTCTATTTCTTATTCCTGACACACCATATCCACACATCAGTGTATGGTGTAGTTGTTTGAGACTTAATCTCAATCTTTGATTTATGCTATGTGTTATTCAGATAGGTAATAGCCTCCGCGAACAAGTCGCAGGCTTCTAATGGATATACTTGGAAGGATCCCCATAATGGCTTTGTGTTGGAAAAACACTCCGCTTTTATGGCACATCAAGTATTCTAATCCATCTTCGAATATTCTTGAAGGAACGACTCGTACCTCTCTAATTACACATGTCACCGCATTAATCATAAATCATTTTCAATACTTGTCCGAATTCCATCCTTTATCCAGAAAGGTTAACTAAGTTGTATTATCTTTCAAGATCGATTCTCAGGTCGGGAGGTCCATTCCTCCAACTATAATTGATCAAATCAATTTCGACCTTTTGAATCCCTTTTGAATAGATACTACTAAGTTCAAGAATTCACAAGTATAATGATTGGTAAGAGAATGCATCTAATAAGTAAAACAAGTTATACATAATGGTTTGTTGCATCGTGGTAGACTAAGGATTCATCATTCATATATTGCTATCTAATGTACCAGAATAGATAACACCATTATTTCTTATCTAAATCACTCAATGATTAAAGAAATAAATATCCATTCATTAATAAAGAAAACCAGAACAAAAGTTCTTTTTCAAAATAAAGGGGTACATAAAGCAACAAATTTAAAATGAAATCCTAAAACAGATAAATGTCTTCCACTGCAACCGCTGCTACCCCAACAGCTTCGCCCATGTAGACTCGAACTCTTCTTCTCTAAGTCGCCGGGTTTTCTGGAACCCCTGCATTTAAAACAATGCACATACCGTCAGTGGTTCCATATCTACACACCAGAATTCTGGTAGATAATACCGTTGACTATGTTTTTACGACTAAAGAAAAATTCGTACCTCTGAGAGGACATTCAGACTTCCAGTGTCCAGACTTGTTGCATCGGAAGCACTTGCCCCTTGGCTTACTAGCCCCCACTCGTGGTCCATTCCTCTTGGCACCACTGGGTTTCATGGCTTGCTTCCTTTTCTTGCCCCTACCTCCAGCAGCTTTCAAGCTTTTGGACTTGGTAGCCACAAGCGCTTGAGACTTGCCCTTCTTGTAGATCCCCTCTGCCGCCTTTAGTTCAGTCAGGAGTTGCGCAAGAGTATAAGATAGTTTACCCATATTATAGCTCATACGAAACTGCTCAAAACTAGGGGTCAGAGACTGGAGTATGATGTCGACTTGCGTCTCTCCATCTATCATAGCTCCTAGGACCTCCAATTCATTCAACAGACTCATCATCTTGAGAACGTGCTCCTCAACGGGCGTTCCTTCAGACTGAGTAGTCGACATGAGGACTCTCATGGCTTCTTGCCTACCCGCACGGTCATGATGCCCAAACATCTCCTTGAGGTTAAATAACATATCCTCGGCAGTGTTCATTGACTGATGCTGGGTTTGGAGTACATTTGACATAGAAGCCAAAATATAGCACCTAGCCATTTCATCAGCCTTTTTCCACTTCCGATATGCTTCTTTTTCCTCATCAGTTGAGGCGGCCGTGGGTTCAGCAGGGCATTGCTCATAGAGTACAAACTTGTACTCTTCAGCAGTCAGGACAATGTCCAAATTTCTCTTCCAATCAATGTAATTTTGACCAGTGAGTTTTTGTTCCTTGAGTATCATAGAAAGTGGATTCATAGCTATTCTCTAAACCTATAAGCATATGTAAACAAACAATCAATTTAATGTCCGATATTATCTCCCTCAAATAATATCATTAAATTACTAATTGCGTCTAAAATCCCATCAGGTAAGGCAAGCCACGTGGTGTGGACGTTTACCCACCCAAATGATTTAGCAATTAGATTTTCTTTGGTCATACATCGATTATAGCGTAACTTCGTGGTGAAGAATACTACAACGCGTATCTAAGTGTAAACCATCACTCAGCACTAAAGTACATCGCTTGGAATTGCTACGTCACCGCAAGCCACGTGGTGTGGACGTTTACGACAATTTCACAACTCTTCACAATCACTTATAACTGTCTACATCAATTAATCCAAAATCCGTTAGTATAGCAAGCCACGTGGTGTGGACGTTTACTACGCTAAGAGATTTTTATAATTGACTCCCAATTACAAGATCCATTCGATTTCGTAGATCAAGACTCGGAGAATCATAAGTGAAACTCGAACTTTCTAACCAGTGATTCACCATGCGAACGACCCTATCTCTCATAAATGAGGGAGCCGAGCAGACAATCGATCCATCTATCAAAGAATGGTACGAAGGTCTCTAATTTGTGTCATCCACATGACCAAGTGGCTTTGGCTCCATTCCACTCCCCGGGGTGAGAATGAGTCGACTTGAAGTCAGTTTCAGAAAGACAAATTAGGCATTGTTTGATAAACTTGATCAATGTTTCTTGTAAGAGGAATTACAAGAATTCTCCTTCAATGACTCGTCTATACGAACTTCGAAAGTCCATAAGAGTCACCAAGAGAACAGTGATGGAGACCATGGGAATGTTTCCATCCCCTCTCCCACTTAGCTTTTTACAATAAAGAGATATGCTATCTAGTGCATAAAATAAACACATATAGCATGCATATAAGCAATAAAGCACATAGTATCACATAGTCAAAATAATGCTAGAAAATTATTTTCCCGACTATCATGGCTTTATTCCATCTTCATATGCATCTTCTAGTCTTCAGTCTTCGTTTCTTGAATGCTCCATATGACGAGAATATTAATCTCCAATATTTAAATCTATTTATTTTCAATTAATCCAAAAGTTACTTAATTCGAAAATTAAGTCAATCGAATATATCAAAAATAAAATTAAATATTATTAATATTTTTATTTATTTATTTTCCTATCTAATTCTATTAAATCTCTAGAATAATCTATCCAAGTAAAAACTTGGAATATTCTAGAAGACTTCTATAATAGAATAAGTAATAAAATAAATTAGGACTCTACTACTTTCCATTTATTAATTATTTTCAATCTAATGAAAATTCCCAAGAATAGGAATAATCAAATAGGAAATAATTAATACTAAATCAATTAAATTCCTAATCCATGA